>BMAC01000189.1:182827-205564 GCA_014905375.1 Phtheirospermum japonicum
TCGTGGGATCGACCCTTACTTATCGCTACTACTAGTTAGTGGAGAGAAGCTGAGGAAAATAAATATTTAATTTGACGCTTGACGACGGGCGGTCAAATTTTGGCGCCGTTGCCGGGGAGTGACGCGCTAAATTGAGATTTTTAGTATTTTAGTATTTTATTTTATCTTTAATTTTGTTTGGAACGAATTGAACTATTGTTGAGTGTTTTCTCAGGTGAATGAACTTGAGATCATCCGGGAAGAAGAATTTGCATTATTATCTGAAAATCAACAAGAGAGGTCGTGAGTTAAAGAAGAAGAAGGAGGTTTCAAATTGGGAACAGGTATTACCCAATTACATATCCGAGGATTCTTCGAGCGAGAGCGAAAAATGAGAAAACGAGACGATGGCTGGTCAAGCGGAAAGAACGTTGAAGGAATTGGCAAACCCCGACCTTCCTCAACAACCATTGTGCATCACTTTTCCAACGGTGAACGATGCTACATTTGAGCTACGGTCCAGATTAATCCATCACCTACTTTTATTGCATGGACTCACTGGCGAGGATCCGCACAAACACTTGAAAGAGTTCCATGTCATATGCACAAGCATGGAACCCGCTGGAGTCACGGACGAGCAAATCAAGCTAAGGACATTCCCCTTTTCATTAAAAGACCTAGCCAAGGACTGGATTTATTACCTACCTTCGGGATCCATCACTACGTGGGGGGCTATGGAGAAAACATCCTTTCAGAGGTACTTTCCCGCATCACGAGTGGCAAATCTTCGAAAAGACATTTGTTCGGCTAGGCAGGCGCAAGGAGAAACGTTGCACGAGTACTGGGAACGATTCAAGAGGCTTGTTGCGAGTTGCCCTCAACACCAAATGGGCGATCAACTTTTGATCCAATACTTCTATGAGGGATTGAGTCTCACTGATTGAAACATGATTGATGCTGCTAGTGGAGGCACCTCGATGGACAAGACACCGACGGAAGCAAAGGAACTAATATCAAACATGGCGGCCAATTCCCAACAATTCGGAAACCGTAATCCTTCATTGAAATCGGTAAACGAGATGGGTAATGATTCATTTTAGGCCCATTTAATTGAATTGAAGGCCATGATAAGTGCGGGAGGAGCCCCAAAGGTTCGACCATGCGGCTTATGCGAAACAGTGGAGCAAGTTACTGATGACTGTCCACATTTTTACACGGTACGCGAGGCGCACGTGAATGCATTAAGAACCGGAAATGGGCAAGGGAGAAAGTACGATTTGTACCCCCACACCTTCAATCCAAGATGGGGCGATCAACCCGGTTTTAGATGGAAGGATCAGCAAGGAGGTCAAGATCAAGGGCCCACTCAAGCTCAACAAAGGGGGCAAAACTTCCCGAACCAATACCAAACCTGACAACAAGGGGAGAACTCATCATCATCACTGGTAGAGATGGTGAAATTAATGGCAACGAGTTCCGCCCAATTTCAACAAGAGACCGCCAAATTTCAACAAGAGACCAAGGCATCCATAAAAAACTTGGAGATGCAAATGAGTCAAATGGCTGTGCACATAACCCAACTGGAAGCGCAAGGGCAGCCGACTGCCACCTCAAACCGAGGTAAATTCGAGAAATGTGAGCGCCATAACAACGCGAAGTGGCAAGAAGGTGGAAGGACCGGCCAATCCAGTGCTAGAGCCGGACAATGAAGACAAACGGAGGAAGAAAACTCGGAGCCAAAAGATGCTGAAAAGGGTAATCCTAAACCTTCTAATAATTTTAATAACCCCGTTGTTTCTCCTCCTAGGGTCGAGCCACTTCCATTTCCATCAAGAATCAAGCGCCAAGCTAAGGAAGACACGGAGAGGCAAATACGAGACGTTTTCAAAAAGGTGGAGATCACTATTCCGCTTGCCGATGCGATCAAGCAAATTCCTCGTTACGCCAAGTTCCTCAAGGACTTATGTACTAACAAGAGAAGGTTAAAGGGGAATGAAAAGGTCCTAATGGGGGCAAACGTGTCGTCCGTATTCCAAAAGAGCTTGCCACAAAAGCGGAATGATCCGAGCATGTTTTTCATTCCATGCACGATTAGAGACATGCGAGTCGAGCGAGCCATGCTAGATTTGGGGGCATCAATAAATGTTATGCCACGCACCATTTTCGACTGTTTGAAAGTTGGGCCATTGAAGAAAACTGGGGTAGTGATCCAACTTGCCGATCGAAGCACTGCCTACCCTGATYGTGTTGTTGAAGATGTCCTCGTAAAGSTGGATGAGTTGATTTTTCCAGCCGATTTCTATGTGTTGAGCATGAATGAGTCTGCATCAAAATCGCCACCTATCTTGTTGGGGCGACCATTCTTGAACACTGCTCAGACAAAGATCGATATCACTCGAGGCACTCTAACAATGGAARTTGACGGTCACATTTGTCAATTCAATATTTTTGATGCTATGAGATTTCCTGACTGCGATAACTCTGTTTTTGCACTTGATTGTTTTGACTCTCTAGCGCAGGAATTTCTCGAAATGCATAAACAAGATGAGCTTGAGACGACGATCACACGAAGTTTGGGGGAGGACTCGTTGCTTTTGAGTTACCCTCTAACTGAACCAACTTGGGAGGACGACGTACGAGAGACAATGTCAGCCTTGCGCGCATTTAATGCGAAACCGAGAGAAGAGGACGTGAATTTCATCAAACTTCCCAACTCGCACGAGAAAGCCGTTCCATCCATAGTCAAGGCACCGGAGATCGAACTCAAGGCCCTACCGGAGCAATTAAAGTATATTTTCTTGGGCGATAACGAAACACTGCCTGTGATCATTTCATCTCGCTTAGACAACCTCCAGGAGGCGTCACTGCGACAAGTACTCAAGGATAACAAGCAAGCAATCGGGTGGACCATAGCGGATTTGCGAGGGATAAGTCCTTCCATGTGTATGCACAGAATTTTACTCGAAGAGAATGCTGTACCGTCTAGGGAACCCCAAAGACGACTGAATCCACCAATGATGGAAGTGGTAAAGAAGGAGATTCTAAAACTGCTTGATGTTGGGGTGATTACCCCGTTTCTGACAGTCGGTGGGTGAGTCCGACTCAAGTCGTTCCAAAGAAGTCGGGTGTCACGGTGGTCGAGAATCAAGAAGGCGAACTGGTTCCGACAAGGATTCAAACGGGATGGCAAGTTTGTATTGACTATCGTAAGATTAATGTCATGACTCGCAAGGACCATTTTCCTCTTCCATTTCTTGATCAAATGATTGAGAGGTTGGCGGGCCATTCATACTACTGCTTTTTGAATGGCTACTCGGGATATTTCCAAATTCCTATAGCACCCGAGGATCAAGAGAAGACTACCTTCACATMCRCCTTCGGCACATTTGCCTATCGCCGCATGCCATTTGGACTTTGCAATGCACCGGCCACATTCCAACGATGCATGGTAAGTATCTTTTCGGAATACGTTGGCGAGATTATAGAGGTCTTTATGGACGATTTTAGCGTTTATGTCAATTCTTTTGAGGTATGTCTTGAGAACTTATCTTTGATTTTGGAACGTTGTGTCGACACTAATCTTGTACTAAATTGGCAAAAATGTCATTTTATAGTGGAACAAGGTATAGTTCTAGGGCACATTGTCTCGTTGAAAGGAATTGAAGTCGATAAATCTAAGATTGATACCATAGCTGCGTTGCCTTACCCCGCCAATGTGCGGGAAATTCGTTCTTTTCTTGGCCATGCAGGATTTTATAGGAGTTTTGTCAAGGACTTTTCGAAGACCGCATCGCCACTTTGTAGGCTCTTGCAAAAAGATGTGGAGTTTGAGATCAATGACAAATGCAAGAAAGCCTTTGACACACTGAAGGAGCGGCTGACCACCTCTCCGGTTATCCAACCACCAAGATGGGGCCTACTGTTCGAGATAATGTGCGATGCGAGTGACTATGCTGTGGGAGCCGTGCTAGGGCAGAGGGTGAACAAAGCAACCCATGTGATCTACTATGCATCGAGGACCTTGAACCTTGCCCAAGAAAATTACACTACCACGGAGAAGGAGCTTCTAGCTGTTGTGTTTGCCCTAGAGAAGTTCCGCTCATACATCATTGGATCAAAGGTGGTGGTCTTTAGCGATCACGCGGCCCTGCGACATCTACTTTCAAAGAAGGAGACGAAGCCACGACTCATACGGTGGATTTTACTTCTCCAAGAATTCAATTTGAAAATCAAAGATAAAAAGGGAGCCGAGAATACCGTGGCTGATCACCTTAGTAGATTAGTGCACGTGGAAGACGAGCTACAACTTGATGAGAGGTTTCCGGACGAGCAACTACTTGCGGTTGAACACATGGAGCCTTGGTATGCTGACTTGGTAAATTTTCTAGTTGCTCGTGTGTTTCCAACAGGGCTGACAAAAGCAAGGAGGGACAAGCTGAAGAGTGATGCGAAGTATTATGTGTGGGACGATCCATACCTTTGGAGGCATTGTGCTGATCAAGTCATTTGAAGATGCGTCCCCGAATCAGAGTTCCACGCTATTCTTTCGTTTTGCCATTCTCATGCATGTGGAGGACATTTTGGATCGAAGAGAACTGCGCATAAGGTACTTGACAGTGGTTTTTATTGGCCATCCCTATTTCGAGATACGTATGAATTTTGTAAGGCATGTGATAATTGTCAACGCACGGGGAACCTTTCACGGAGAAGTCAAATGCCCCAAGTGCCCATAATGGTTTGTGAAATTTCTGATGTCTGGGGCATCGACTTTATGGGCCCCTTCTCAAATTCATTCAAAAATATTTATATTTTGCTGGCGGTGGATTATGTCTCCAAGTGGGTGGAAGCGAAAGCCACCTCAACTAATGACTCGAAGGTTTTTGCACGTTTTATTAAATCTCAGATCTTCTCAAGGTTCGGGATCCCTCGAGCTATGATAAGCGATCGTGGCACCCACTTTTGCAACAAAACGGTGGAGGCATTACTCCGAAAGTATGGTGTTGCTCATAGGCTTTCTACGGCCTATCATCCTCAAACAAATGGACAAGATGAAACTTCGAACCGAGAAATCAAGTCCATCTTAGAAAAGACCGTCAAAGCAAACCGTAAGGATTGGAGCATCAAGCTGAAGGATGCACTGTGGGCATATCGCATGGCATATAAGACACCGATTGGGATGTCGCCGTATCGCTCATTTTGGGAAGCCATGTCACTTGCCGGTGGAGCTCCAACACAGGTCGTTTTGGGCCGTGCAGCAATGCAACTTTGATTTTGATGAGGCCGGTGCGCTAAGGAAGTTGCAACTATGAGAATTGGAGGAAATCCGAAACGAAGCGTTTGAAAATTCACTAATTTATAAAGAGAAGACGAAAGCGTTTCATGACTTGAAGATTTCAAGGAAGAAGTGCGTAGTGGGTGAAAAAGTGCTACTTTTTCATTCTCGCCTTAAGCTATTTCCAGGTAAGTTGCGTTCAAGGTGGGTTGGACCGTTTGTTGTCACCCACGTATTCCCGCATGGTGCAGTAGAGATTTTTAGCCCGAAAACGAACAAGACGTTCAAGGTGAATGGACACCAACTCAAACCGTATTATGAAGGGTTTCGCTCCGTTGATGAGGAACGGATGGAGTTGGAAGCACCACCTATGACTTGATTAAGGGAATAAGTCGAGCCAACGAATAAGTCGAGCCAACGACTTTAAACAAAAGCGCTTGTTGGGAGGCAACCCAATGTTTACTTGTTTTATTTTCTATTTTTATTTTTATTTTTCTTGCAGCTTTGGAGGCGATGACTTGTTTTGGATGTGTGGGCCATTTTTCAAAGGACCGAGCATCATAATTAATAGGACAAAGACCCCTCGATATTTCCCTGGGTGATTTCTTTTCCTACTCTTTCCTCATGATATTTATGATGTTCTTGTTCTTGTTTTGTATCCGCTTGAGGACAAGAAAAGTTTAAGTTTGGGGGATTGAGCTATTGTGGTTATTATTGAGGAGTTTTGTGCTAAAAATTTGATAAATTTTGACAATTTTTGTGATAAACACCGGGGGATTAGAAGAAAATAATTTAAAGTACTCGCTTGAATTGCCTTGATGAACTACGTTTCGGTTAAAGTCTTTAGTCGTCATTTGATTTAGAGGTCAAAGGTACGCATGTTAGTGCTTTTATGATTCATATGTGGGGCGTCAATTCTAGATTATTGTGTTGTTGATGTGTACTTTTGGTTGCGTACTTAATATGAGTTTGTGTGGGGCCTTGAAGTTGGCGGTTGCATGATGATATCTCGTTAGTAGAAACAGAAGTCAAATAAAGTCCGGTTGGGGTATACCGGCATGGTGAAAGTAGAAAATTGAAAAATCAAAAAGAACTGAGGTGCCGAAACAGCTGCCTATCCGTATTTATCAAGTGCATTCACTTACAAATTCCAAAGAGCGAAGTCCCACGAAGATGCTAGTAGCTCAACAATTCATGCACGTGCTCAAAAGGCGCATCACACTATCAAATTCTCAAAACATGGCGGAGGTGAACTCAACAAACCAAACACCCAATCAAGACAATCCTCCCATCCAGCGCCTTATCATCATTATGAAGTCAAGGACGGTAGTGCGGAGTTGCGGGCCTCAATTGAAAAAAAAATAAAAATAAAAATAAATAAATAAATGGGAGAGGACAAGATATTTGATCAATTCACACAATGGATAGAGCCAAACCATTGAGTAGCTAGGGGGCACCATAGTACATTGACGTGACGTGTATAAAAAGGGGTTGCCAAGCTACTGGGATCACTTAGGCCAATACATTAAACGTCTAAGATTTCTAAAAATATAGTGGTGTCTAGAGTCCGAATAAATTCACTTGGGTAATTTGAGTGAGTTACTTATATTATGTTTGTCCTATGCTTTAATTCTTCATATTGCTTGAGGACAAGCAAGGTTTAAGTCTGGGGGATTTGATAAGCGAGAAATTACACGCTAATTGACGGTTTAATTCTGGTGATTTTACGTGCTTAATATTATCATATATGCTTATTTCTCGCATAATTGTTACTATGAACAATCAAACACCAATCGTATATTTCTTCTCTATTTTTCAGTATTTAGTGCTATATTTATCGAAGTATGTCTCACAAGGAGGTAGAGAAACGAGGATTGACGAATCGACGAGAGAAAAATCAAGAATCAGGATGTTGCATCGACAACGCGTCAATGCCGAGGATGGCTCGCGTTAGTCGACGCGATGTGCGGTGTTGCGCTAGCTGTGTGCGCGTCGATCGACGCTGGGTCGATGCCATGATGACGGGAAGCTGTTGAAGCGTCGACAGAAGATCCGTCAGTCGACGTAATGTCGACGCTCACTTCTGAAGCGTCGATTGGAAGGGCGTCAGTCGACGCAATGTCGACGCTCATGCTCTGAAGCGTCGATTGGAAGGGTGTCAGTCGACGCTCATGCTCTGAAGCGTCGATTGGAAGGGCGTCAGTCGACGCAATGTCGACGCTCATGCTCTGAAGCGTCGATTGGAAGGGCGTCAGTCGACGCAATGTCGACGCTCACTTCTGAAGTGTCGATGGGAAGGGCGTCAGTCGACGCCCATGCAAGACGACGCAGGAGGGTGATGCGCGTCGACGCCGAGGGCTGGTTCGCGTCAGTCGACGCTCCGTCGACGCCGACTCGGCAGAGTTATTTTTGGAAGAAAACTTGCGCGGAGAGAAAAAGGATTCCTATATAAACCCCGACCCTATTTCGTCCCAGAGGAAGAATACAACATATCCTAGGGTTCTAAGGAGGTCCAGAGAGGTTCTAATTCGTCCCAAATCATCCATACGCAAGAGAACTTGAAGATGACGTTCCAAGACGCAAGATTCAAGTTCAACACATCGTCTTTCCTATTTTATCAAGGATTATGTTTATTTATCTGAACCTTTTTTTTTATTTTCTTAACTCCATGAGTGAGTAAACTTATTATCTAGTTCTAGGGATGTTGGAAACCCTCGTGAAACTATATTTAATTGATTTATGCAATATTGTTTTTCGTTCGTCATATGCGATTGTTTGTGTTGTTCTATTTTCAATTTATGATTGCTTAATTCTTAATTTGACTTGATCACCTAGATTAGGGATTTGTTATCTATTGCTAGAAATAGGATTGCTTCCCGTGTAATTGTCGTAATTACTATTTCTCTGAAGCAACTAATGATTGCGAATCGTTAGGGACAACACAACATAGGTTGAATGAACCGAGCTTATGCGTTTGTTGCCTAGATTAATCTATTTGCCTAATTATTAATGCTGTTGTTGGGTTGAAACCTAGAGAGCTTATTCTAGGTTATTCAATAATTAGAATCAATTAAAGAGCTTATTTTAATTGAGTACACAGTAAGGGTAAATTCGAGTAGCAGAGCTTATTGCTACTTAGGGTTTTTAGTCGCATGTGATGAATAGATTATGATATTGTGGTTGATTAGATGAGTGAACCGAGGGTGGAAACTGAACTAGAACTAGACCTTTATTATTATTGAATTCTTTGATTAATTATTTTCTTGCTAGTTTAATTGCTTGTTTATTTTATTAGTTAATTTAATTCATAATTCCTTACCCCAATTATTTATTTAAATAAAATTCGAATCATCACAATCTAACCACACTCCTCGTGGGATCGACCCTTACTTATCGCTACTACTAGTTAGTGGAGAGAAGCTGAGGAAAATAAATATTTAATTTGACGCTTGACGACGGGCGGTCATATCCAAAAGGGTCTTTTGTTACTGGAATACACTTCACTTCAGTCTTCAAGTTTCTTATTTAAGGATATTCTGATGTGGATTAAGCAAACAACATTGATGACATAAGAAGCACATGTGAGTTAGGGTTAGCATTTTAGTCTCCTATCATATGGTGTGACAACCAAAGTACAACAGTTCTTGCATCAAATCAAGTGTTTCATGCTTGGAAGTATATTGAAATTAATGTGCATTTTGTCTAGGAAGAGTAGTGACAAAGCAGCTTGAGGTCAGATATGTTCCAACAGAGGAGCAACATGCTTACTTGTTTACCACTTGGTCAAACTCCATCTACAATACCAGCTTCGATTTTAAGGGAGAGGGTCAGGGACAAAACGATTTTCTTATCAAGTCAACTTAGAATTAGTTAGCTAATAGCTAACTTATAGTTATGAAATTAAGTAACTTAACTGTGAATTGTGTAAGTATATACACAAGTTCACAACTCAAGTTTGATATGGAAAAATAAGGGAGAATTTCATTGTTGGTTCATTATGTTGGTCACTTTCCACAAAAGGTACGTGATGGTGGTTAGCATCAAACTACGTCTACTAAGTTGGCTGATTAATCAAAAAAGGTTCAAAATTATCAAGTTCGGGCCAAATTGGTGACGTGGCAAGATAATTTATTTTCTTATCAATTTTCATTTATTTTTAAACTTTAAATGCTAAATATGTGCTTGAACAACCTAATTTGCCCTCTACTTTTCAATTTTTTCCCCTTCTTATTTCTTATTTATTTTCTTCACCTTCTTCATCTTCATCCCAACAATAAGTTTTGACATTTATTGAGTTGACCGATTAAATATGAAACTAATGACCACGTCCCAATTCCCATCGCCGGATTATTGTATTCATATTCTGGAATTTCCTCCTCCTCCCGTTGACCCAAATTACAACTGAATTATCTGTCCGTGCTACTTCAATTTTTCTTTCTGATTTTTTTTAATAATTATTCAGATTTTTGTTCCAATAATCCCAAAACCTGTACTTATTTCTTCTGTAGCTTCCTCCTTTCCACCATAACATACCAGGGTGAGCTTTCTAGTGTTAGTTTCTTGATTTACTTTTTTATTTGATGTCATATTGTGAATTTACGATTCATGAAGTATTTCATTTTCATTTTGATTTTTCTTTTTTCTTTTTTCTTTTTTTTTTTGTGTGTACTTGTTTGCATCTTGAGCTGAGAAGATGTTTATGTGAAACCCTTTAGGGTTTTGAGTGATGGGTATTTCTTAAAATATTCATCTTTGTGCTTTAACATTATATAATTTCTTAATCCTGGCTTGATCTTTTAGCTTTAGATCACATGGACACTCTCAGTTTTTGCAAATTGAGAACATTTTTAACATTTTGCATATTTTGATTTATTTTTTTAACCCCGTTAATTTTTATTTTATTGTATTGCATCTTCTGCTTTTGTTGCAAAATGTGAATTTAATTGAATCGAGCTAAAACTTTTTAAATGAGTTCTAACAGTTTTTGATTGTTTTATCTACAACCAAATGTGAAGCATATTTTCACTATTTATTGCACATGATAGGAATATATGTAAATTGGTGGGGGCGGCGGATGAAGATGAAGATGAAGAAGGTGAAAAAAAAAAAAGAAACAAGAAGAAGGGAAAAAGAAAAATGAAAAGAGTGGGAAAATTAAAATTAAAAAGTAGAAGGGCAAATTAGGTAGTTCGAGCATATATTTACCATTTAATGTTTAAAAATAAATAAAAGTTGATAAGAAAATAAGTTATCCTGCCACATCATCAATTTGGCCCGAACTTGATAATTTTGGACCTTTTTTGATGAATTAGCCAACTTAGCGAACGTGGTTTGATGCTGGCCAACATCACGTACCTTTTTTGGAAAATAGCCAATATAATGGACCAAAAATAAAATTTTCCCGAAAATATAATTTCTCCATTTTCTTCAGGTTCTATGAGACTATATCGCACCTTATTTCGTAACCAAATAGAATAGGCAAATACTTGGGTGAGACCTGTCTCATAGAATGAGACCAGTTTTTACCATTTTATATTTGGATCCAAGTGACCCATACCCTTTGACCCGGACCCAGACCCAAACCTTGACTAGACTAAACCGGTAGTCACACCCTCACCCGCACCCACGCCTAGACTACACTTGACTCACCCGAACCTCTTATCCATTCAGGTCTGTAGTCGAAACGTCATTCCCTCCTTCATAATTTCTTGTGAAAATCTGTCAAGGTAAAATTCTTCAGATAATTCGTGCTGAAATTCAAGCTAAATTCGAAGCGAGAATCTGAGCAACTTCAATTTTTCAGTTTAGCTATCAAATTTGAGCAACGTTGAAGGCATTTCGAGAACAAATCGCCAGCGAATTGAAAACTTTAATTTCTCAGTTTCGTTTTTAGGGCTTGCATATCGAAGGTGATTTTCTTTCATTTTTTATGTCGATTTTTTGTGTTTCACTCCTCGAATACATACACTTACTCATTTTTTGTATTTGTTTATATGTTTTAGTTTTTTTTTACACTTATTCCTGTTCGACTGCTCATCTATTAGGTAGAACACCATAAAAACTTCGCTGACTGTGTGTTTTATGAGTTTTGAAACCAGGTTTTATTTTTGTTCGACTGTTTTTTAGTTTGTGTTATTTTTTACTCATCTATTATGTTTGTTTTATAAGTTTTGAAACTAGGTTTAGTTTTTTTTTCTTCACAGTATCACAAAACTTGTTCAAAGTATCATGGAATATGTTAATAGTATTACAAAACACTACTCATACTCATTTTCTGTATTTTATATATATGATTTAGTGTTCTTTTTTTTTTAGTATCACAAAATAACTTAAAAGTATCATGGAACATGTCAATAGTATCACAAAACATTAGACATACTCATTTTTCTTTAATTTTTATGTATGATTTAGGCTTTTTTTCTTTAGTATCACAACACATGTAAAAAGTATCATGGAACATGTACAATGTATCACAAAACATATCTAATGTATCAAACAATATTCTAGGAATTAAGTTTTTGTTTGGTATTTTATATATATATATATATATATATATATATTGTGTTTCTTTGTTTTATTATCAGATAATGAAGAAACAGAGAGCGAAGAGATTGTCATATCCAACAAAACCAAAGACAAAATCTGCTGAAGTGCATAAGACATCAGTTCATGACGAACTTTTAAAGCTCAATATTGATCGATCGAAAGCAGAAAGAACTGGTGCTGCAGATAGTGATTTTGTAGACAAAATTTTAGATAAGGTGAAGAAGGTGACAGGGAAGAGTGTTGTTCAAGAACATACGAAGGTTGATTCTGAGCCTACGTCCCTGCCAAAGCCAAAGAAGATTGTTATTAAGAGGAAAGTTCCAGAGAACGCTTTGGAGAAGGGTAAGGGGTCAGTCAATGAAGGGCTGAAAAAAACTGCAAAAACTGTGCAGAAAGTTGTTGGGGTAGTTGATGAGGGTCGGGGAAAAACTGCTCAGAAAGGTGTTGGGGTAGTTGATGAGAATCTGGAAAAAACTGTCCAGAAATTTGTTTGTGTAGGTGATGAGGTTTTGGGAAAAACTATGCCGAAAGTTGTTGGGGTAGTTGATGAGGGTCGGGAAAAAACTGTTCAGAAAGGTGTTGGGGGGGTAAGTGATGAGGGAAATTTGAAGAAGATGAAAGCTAAGAGTGTTGCTTTATCCAAGGCTGAACCAGTGAAGGATATTTCAAAGAAGAAAAAGTAAAATTATTTTTACAATATCTAATCAAGTATCACAAAATGTATTGAAAGTATCATAAAATATATTAAAAGTATCACAAAAACACACTTATATTTTTGTATCAAATAATTAGTATGATTTTTTGCAATATATGATCAAGTATCACAAAATGTATTGAAAGTATCAGAAAAGATACTAAAAGTATCACAGAACACCCTTATTTTTTGTATCAAATTATGATTTTTTAAAATATCTGATCAAGTATTACAAAATGTATTGAAAGTATCAGAAAAGATACTAAATGTATCACAGAACACACATATTGTATCACAAAAACATTATCATTGTTTTTTCCCCTGTCTGAAAATAAATCAATTGTATTACATATTTTCTGATACTTTTATGATATGTATTTTATTTTTCAGTGAATGTAACTCTTTGAAGTAAAAAAAAAGGGTTGGGGAACCTTTAAAGAATCCTTCGAAAAAGTTAAGGTTTGATCGGGACTTTTCAACCCAATCAAGACCTTTGTCATTGTCGGAGCTTGTTCAAAGTTTTAATCATGTTCAAATTTTAGATCTTGAGAGCATAGGTTTTGGTGGTTTGACGAAACTAAACTTTGTCAAAAAGGTTTTCCATTCTTTGGTGAGATGGCTCGTAGAGAATTTTAATGGGTCAAGCAGAATGTTGAGCATTAGTTCGTCTGTTAGGTTTGTTGTTACGAATTTTGATATATGCGATATTTTCTTGTTGCCCACCGACACTGGGAATTCTGTTATTGAGTCACGGGGGGAGAAGTCTGATTTAGAGATTTACTGTTTGTCTAGATATGGTATCCAAACTGGGTCTCCCGTTGGTAGTTTGAAAGATATTCAACAGAATAAATTTCCTGATGGAGGAGATGATTTCAAGAGGTTATTTGTTCTTTATGCTCTGTCATCTTTTTTAGCGCCATCCGCCAATAGAACAGTGAATTTCAGCGCTTCGCAGTTTATATTTGATGTGGATAGGATAATTACTTTTGATTGGTCGTCTTATGTGTTAAAGGCTTTMTGTGAGTCTGTGAGCAAGTACAACAATAAGAAGGTTGTTAACGTGAGTGGGTGTGTGTTGGCTCTTGCATTCATTTATTTTCACCGTCTTAAGTGGAAAGGTAGTGCTGAGCCTACGTCCCTGCCATTGGTCCAGCACTGGGATTCAGAAAGGTTTAGCAAAAGGATGACTGAAGAAATTTTGGGAGGAGGCTTTGGGGATGGTGAGATTTTTCATGATTTATATCCAATTAGTAAAAAAAATCCATACGAGTTGAGTGCATCAGAGGGTATGAAGGGCAACAGTGATGGAGAGGGCGAGCCATGCAAGAGCAATGGAGAGGGCACAAGCAGGTGTTTAAAATTTGATCTATTGGATGATGATCTGGATGATTCAGCTCTTCGCAACGAAGCTAACGATGTAAGATTTTTTCTTTTCTGTAATTTTTTGAATTATTTTCACTTATCTAAAGTATTTTCTATATAAAAAAAATGAAAGTATCACAAAATGTATTAAAAGTATCAGAAAAGATATTAAAAGTATCACAGAACACACTTATTTTTTTATCAAAAAATTAGCATGATTTTTTACAATATTTGATCAAAATATCACAAAATATATTAAAAGTATCAGAAAACATATTAAAAGTATCACAAAATACACTTATTCTTTGTATCAAAAAATTATCATGATTTTTTACAATATCTTATCCAATATCACAAAATGTATTAAAAGTATAAGAAAATATATTAAAAGTATCACAGAACACACTTATTTTTCGTATCAAAAAATTATTATGATTTTTTACAATATCTTATCCAGTATCACAAAATGTATTAAAAGTATCAGAAAACATATTAAAAGTATCACAGAACACACTTATTTTTGTATGAAAAACTTAGTATGAGTTTTTACAATATATTTTGATCAAGTATCACAAAATGTGTTGAAAGTATCAGAAACAGTATTAAAATTATCACAAAACACACCTATTGTATCACAAAAATAATATCATGTTAAAGTATTTATAAAATTTGTAATTCATGTTATATTTTTTTCATTATTAATATTTATATTTATTGTGTTTACAGGAAATGCATGAAATGTTTTTGTTTTTGAAAAGAGACATWAATGTTGTCACAAAARATCACATGAAGKGGCTWGTGGCAATGAAGGAGAAATTGAAAAAGAGTCACATGTCCGCTTCAGCTGATGTGACTCACGTTAGTGAGTCTCCGACATGTAGTCAGGCATTCTTTTCTGATCCATCATTCCTTAAATGTGTTGATGATATTGTGGCTCAATTTTATGTAATGAAGGAAATGGCTTAAGATATGCCTAATTTCGAGTTGTTGACTCCTGAGAGAGATGAAGAGGATGATACTTCTGCGACCGGTCTTGAGATTACGGACGCCATAAATTCAATCACTTCAGATATTCCTAGAGGAGCTGTTCAGCCAACAGAGTCACTTAATTTTTTGAATGGATGGATTATTGATGAGAATGTCGGTTACGTCTCTCAGTTTATGTTGACAAACAAAAATATTCTTTCAAGCATGGATCCGCAGCATAAGGAAATTGTTGACTACTGCCTCTATGATTTTGGTACCCTACCAAAGAAATTGTAAGTTTTTTTTATGATATCACATATTTTACTTTTTTTGTATTGATTTTATGATTATTATTTTTAATAATATCTGTTTATTTTTGTTTATTGGCAGTGAATGGATGTTTAAATTTAATAGAGTGTATACCATACCAAGAGAGGACATGCAATCTTTGAATGTTGCAAAGAGGATTTATTCTACGGTTATTGATGCTTGGTCGTTGACGTTGAACTCTACCGATAGTGGTGAGAGTTGTCGTCGTTTTTGCTTCAACACTGGCAGTAGTGTAAGTTCTCGATTTTTAAATTAGTCACATTTATTATGTTTTATTTATTTATTCTGTTTGTAAAAATTTTAGTTTTTGCCATTTTCTGTTTTTTTTTTTTTTAAGTTGAATGTTGCAAAAATTGTTGATGGTATTCCGATGGATGAGGAGAAAGCACTTGAGAATTCTGTTAATATTCATGAGTGTTGGAAGTTGTGGCTTCGTTTATTTAATGTGGATTTCAACAAGCTTGAAATGGTAAGTCTATACAATAAATGATCAAGTATCACAAAATATATTAAAAGTATCATAAAATATATTAAAAGTATCACAAAAAAAACACTTATATTTTTGTATCAAAAAATTATGATTTTTTACAATATCTGATCAAGTATCACAAAATGTATTAAAAGTATCAGAAAAGATATTAAAAGTATCACAGAACACCCTTATTATTTGTATCAAAAAATTATTATGATTTTTTTACAATATCTGATGAAGTATCACAAACTGTATTAAAAGTATCAGAAAAGATATTAAAAGTATCACAGAACACCCTTATTTTTTATCAAAAAATTAGTATGATTTTTTTTTTTTTGAATTGCAGATTTTTGTTCCCATTCTTTACAATGAGCATAATTTTTGTGCTATGATCAACACTCCTGTGAAAAAACTGCAATATTTGGACAACCGCAAGTGGGATGGGTTTGATTGCTATGAGAAAGCAGTTAATATTGTGGTAAGTCATATTTTTTTTTTATAACAATTGATCTTTATTTTATAGAATCACAAAACATGTTAAAAGTATTATATAACATGTTAAAAGTATCACAAATTTACTTTTTATGTCTTTTTCTTTTTTCAACTTTTTCTGCCTTTGTTCCAACATATTTATTTTCCATATAGGCTAAAGAAATGGCAGCTTTTATGGAATCAACAAATCATCCATGTGCTGCCGATATAAAGGATTATGTCTTTGAAAATGTCCCTTTTCTCTGGCAAACGAGGAAGCATGATCAAGATTGTGGTGTTTATCTAATGCACCATATGAAGCATTTCAATGGCGTCCCATACACATCTCCTAGTCTGTTAAAGGTAATTTTTTTTCTTCTTTATTTTTCTGTTTTTGTTAGTTTTGGACAACAAGGATTGTATTGCAGTTTATAATTTTTTTTTCTACTTTTTTGAAGGCTCCTATTCGACATATGTTATTAGGGCTGAGGTTTGTGCAACCCTTATTTCAAGTCCTTTCAACTCTGTTCGTACTAATGTTTTGAAGGAAGTGAAAGACTATTATGAAGAGAAACCAGAGTTGAAACGACAAATTGCTGAAAAGAAAAAAGCTGATGCTGCAGTTTCTAAGCTTAGGAAGTGATTGTGTGAAGCACATTTTGTGTGCTAGAAACAATTTCAGTTTTTTTTAATGGATGTGTACGTGTTTGAATTTTTCTTGGATATTTAGGCTATGATTTCGTTAAGACGCGGGTGGTTTTAGATTGATATCTGTTTAGTGAAGTTTTTTTAGATGAAAATGTTATTTTGGAGGCAGGTGGATTTGTTTTGGATATTTTTGCTATATTTGCGCTAGGACGCAGGTGGTTTCTTAGATTGATGCCTATTTTGGGGAAGTCTTTTTTATATATTTTTTTATTTTGAAGGCAGGTATGTTTTTGTTGGAATGAATATGTCACTTGGGGAATTTTTATTAGATGGTTTTTTTTTTTTGTTATGCTTATTGTTCGTTTTTATTACTATATCATAACTTGATGAATTTTTAGAATGACACTTATTTTTTTATCACAAATTTAGTAAGATTTTTATAATCTCTGATCATGTATCGCAAAATGTATTAAATGAATCTAAAAATATATTAAAAGTATTACATAACATTATATCACAAAATTGGTATAATTTTTTTAATAAATTTTTAAGTATTGCAAGATGTATTAAAAGTATCAAAAAATATATTAAAAGTATTACAGAGCATTGTATCACAAAAGTAGCATGAATTTTTTATTATATCTGGATCAAGTATCGGTAAATTTATTCAAAGTACGACAAAATATATTATTAAAAGTATTGCAGAACACATTTATTATTCTATCACAAAATTGGTATAATTTTTTTAATAAATATTTAAGTATCGCAAAATGTATTAAAAGTATCACAAAATATTGTATCACAAAAGCAGCATGAATTTTTTATTATATCTGGATCAAATATTGGTAAATGTATTCAAAGTACGACAAAATATATTATTAAAAGTATTATAGAATACATTTATTATTCTATCACAAAATTAGTATGAATTTTATTATATCTAATCAAGTATCGCAAAATGTATTAAAAGTATCAGATAATATAATAAAAGTATCACAAAACACACTTATATATTTATCTCACAAAACTAGTATGAATTTTTATAATAACTCATTAAATATCGCAATATGTATTTAAAGTATCAGAAACAATATTAAAAGTTTTTCTGAAAATAAAATTAAAAAAGAAGAACTAAATCAAATGCGAATTTGGTGTCTTTGATCCGAATTCTTTACACACAGCTGCTACGTTTGAATTTTTTTTACTTTTTCTTTGAAGTGGTCCCTTCACCCTTTTCGATCTTCCCTTATTTCTCGAGCGTTGAGGATCAAGAACTTGATTCTTGGAGCTGC
Source organism: Phtheirospermum japonicum (assembly GCA_014905375.1). NCBI lineage: Eukaryota > Viridiplantae > Streptophyta > Magnoliopsida > Lamiales > Orobanchaceae > Phtheirospermum > Phtheirospermum japonicum. Next base: position 200,860 of record BMAC01000189.1, read on the forward strand.
TTGTTCTGTCGGATTCTTCATTAAACTCAATATCTTCAAAGGTTTTCGTGAGTTCATTAATTGCAATACAATCTCTACTATATCCTTCTTCCACAATCCTCCGGGCTTCTTCATGTGACTGACATTGCATTAAAAGATTATAGTATTTTCTTGCCATCTCATGTCGCCAAGGAACAAAATCCTCCTGGTTTTTGATAGACATACTTTTGACGCTTAATTTGTCCCAAATTTCAGATTTTTCCATCTTCGTCCATCGTTTCTTGACATACACATCTGGGATTTTTTCCACACCATGCATATTGAAAACCCTTAAAACATGACAGCATAAAAATCCACATTCTTCAATCTTCTTGCATGAACATGTGACGAGATGGGTTCTTGGATCAAAAAACACACGATGTATCGTTACACAGTTTTCATTAGATGAAATGTCAAAGACCTTCATTAATTCATCTTCATAATATATTGTGCATTTCATAGAAAGGCCGGTTATGAGTTCATTCTCAAAAACTCGGAAAAGTGATATTGTGTACACCTGGGCAGCATGCTTTATGATTGGTATTGAATCCAAGGATGAAGTTGGAGCAGACTTTGAGCAGATGAATTCCAGGTTTTCCTCTGTTCTCCTCCAATTCTCTAACATTCTTTTCCAATACTCATAAAAATGAGTCAGGCTCGTCGTTTTTTTCACATTGTACCCGAGTGCATTATTTGTACTTTCACTTCTCTGTGATGATAACATTCCGGCAGAGAAGAAGTCTTTGCTAAAAGTTGTACACTATCTCTCTCTTAAGGTATATAAATGCTGAAATCAACTATTATCTTGTAGATCAAAATCCGAAATCATTGATTCCCAACAACGTTGAAATTCATTCTCATCAACACAACCTAACATATATTTTTACAATAAAGTATTAGATTTGTAATTTAAAGTATCACAAATTATAATTAAATGTATTACAATACTAAAGCAGAATCAGAAAAATAATATTTACTTTTATAAGTTTTTTACATAAAATTATTGCATGTAATTGTATCAAAAACAAAACCAACATATATTTTTACGTACCTCTCAAATATTTGTTAAATATGAATCTAAATGCATCATCATTTTCCAGTTTTCCAAACCGAGCTATTGCATTTTGATAGAGGTGCCACAAGTAAAGACGATGTTTTGTTGTGGGATAAACCTGCAAAAATAAAAAAATATAGTATTAATAAATGTATTACAAAACCATCTTAAAGTATAACAAAACTACTGTAAGTATTGCAAAAAAAAAAGTAAAATTAAACCTTCTCTATTGCTGAAGAAATTGCAAGATCTTGGTCTGTGAATATAGTTATTGGACATTGGCCACCCATGGACTTTTTAAAAGTTTCGAACAACCATTCAAATGACTCTATCTTTTCATCGGCAAGAAATGCACATGCAAATATGACGTTGTTCTTGTGATTGTTCATACCAACAAAAGGAGCACATACTAGGTCATACCTATTTGTACGATATGTTGTATCAAAAACTACAACAACTCCATACAGCTTATAATCTTCTTTCATCATTGAGTCTCTCCAAAACAAGCTACATAATCTCCCATCCTCATTCAATCTGACTCTAAAGAAAAAGTCATCTTCGATAGAAGCTTGCTGAGACAGAATATCGACAATTCTCTGCGCATCTCCACCTTGTATCTCTTGCATTTTGTATCGTGCCACGTAATTGAGATGATCTTTCACTGTATGCCCAAGGTTTTTTTCACCACCTGCCTCATGCGCCATGTAACGGTAAGAATCCATCGTTCTCATCCCCGAAGATATCATACTTTCTATCGCTTTMCCCTTTTCCTCCGTAATTTCTCTTTGTGATCTATGCCAATGACCCCATTTTGTTCGAGTGAGCGGATGATTATGTTTTTCAACATGAAGAAGAACTTCATATTCTTGTATATGTTTATCCAACTTGATCCTTATTAAAGCTTTACTATCCGTTCGTGTACTAATGACTTTTTTTCTTCTCCCCGCAACATCCCCTGTTTTCATAACATTTTTCCCGGCGCAAGAACAAACAAAATATTTCTCTCTCAATTGTCTATCGGTATTCTTTTTGTCCGTTGACTTGCGCACGTTAAATTCCACCGCACGAGCATGATCACAATACAAATCATAAAGTTCCTGTATTGTTTTTCTTCTTATTCCTATTAAAGAGCCCCTTATATCCACTAAATCATTTTGTTCTGCAAATCATTAAAAAGTATTACAATACTATCAAAAGTATCAAATATTGTAATAAATGTATTACCAATGTTAATAAAAGTATTAAAACAATTAGAAAGTGCAGTAATAAAACAACATTTATAAAGTATCACAAATAGTATGGAATGTATCACAAAAGTTATTAAAAGTATTGGAAACAGTATTAAAAGTATTACACCGTTATAAATTCCAGTTATACCTTCAACCAAAACAGAATTTATAAGTATCACAAATAGTATGAAAAGTATCACAAACGGTACTAAAAGTATTACAAAAATTTAGAAAGTGTAGTTATACCTTGGTCAATATCTTCTTCTCTAATTGATGTAGGAATACAATCAGCACTATGACATCCTTCATCCAAAACATCATTACAAAGTATTAGAAATAGTATCAAAAGTATCACTAACAGTACTAAAAGTATTACAAAGATAGAAAGTTCGATAATACTTGTGTCCGTATCTTCTGCAATAGTATGAATTTCATCCATATCTTCAAGTATTGAACTATTTTCCATAATCTTTGCAGTATATGAATGTCCTTCATATGCATCAACAAAAATTAAAATTAATAGACAAAATATATATCGAATCAATTTTTCCCCAATTTTTTCAAACAATAAATTGAGAAGAGATTTTATTTACCTGAAACTGGATTCGAGTCAGAGATGCGGAAACTGGATTCCTGATCCGTATCCTTGTTTCGATTTATACTTCGATTTTATGTTTCTGATCTTGAGCGTTTTTATCCTAAAATCGATGAATTTGAGCCAGATATGCGGACTTTGAGCGTTTCCGAAATTCGTGTTGAATATGCAGTTTTTCCTTTTGAATTTGCTGCAGAAATTTGTAGATTTTGCCGATGAATCTTAAAGAATTTGAAATTTTGACGATGAATCTKAGAGAATTTGGGGGYTTTYGGGAGGTCGGGTTCTTGAGACCACGTTGTGGGCTGGGGGGGAGGGGGGTGTCTGGGTCTGTGTCTGGGGTGTAGGGTGGGAGGTTTGTTTCTGGATTTGGATTTGGGTCAGAATCGGAGTCAAATTAGTAAAATGGTAAAAACTGGTCTCATTCTATGAGACCGGTCTCCCCCAAGACCTACTCAATAGAATATTTGTTCCCCATTCATACACATATATGTGAAACCATATATTATGCACCATGTATGTGATCGCCAACTACTTTCTTGGGGGGGTAACTTCATCAGGACCATACCTATGCAACTAGCATGGGATGTGAAAAATCATATTATATTATAAAATTATTTTTTTTCCACACTAACCATTAATTATATATTTTTCACTCGATAACTACAGTTATATACACGTTCGTTGCATATTTGTATCCTTAGGCTGTTTGGACTAGAATTTCTCAATCCTGATATTCAGAATTTTAAATATTCAAAATTCTGTAAATAGTAAAAAAATTTATTTGTTATAAGATTCATAATCCTTTATTTTTTACTTTACATGTCAAATCATGTCTGAAAATTTGATGATAATGTATTTTATATTATATTTAATGTCAAATTATTTTTGAAAAGTGGATGATAATATATTATTATATTATATTAAATAATATTTAATTACTTAAATATAATAATGATGTGGAGTTTGAAATAAGATTGCTAATTTGTTGGCCAAAAAGTTGGGATGGTGAAGTGCTAGAATGTAGCCCAACTTGCAACTTCTTAACATAATTATGCAAGATGGTGGGTGCAGATGCTACTTGCATTACAAATATTAATTAGCTGCAGGCGAATAAATAAAGAATTAAGTAAATATTATTTAAATATAAGTTGTTTCGTTTTATTTTTACTTGGTTGGAAGTGTCTTTATTTTCTCCAATCACATAAAATAAAATAAATATATTAAACGTTAACAATATTATATATATATATATATATATATATATATATTGGTGGGTTCAAATAGAACCATGTCATTATATGCGAACTTGCGAAGTAGTACTTTTATTATACAATCACATTGCTTTTATTAATATTAGTGCTTTTATTATACAATCCTATTACTTTTAAATAAATAAATAAATACATAAAAAATCTGATTCATCCATTTAATTAGATCCAAGGCTCATAATTGACATATAGGAATATGGTTCTCATTTTAACCTAATCATATATATAGGGTTGGGTTCAAATGAGAACCCGTCATTATATGTGAACCTAGTGACTCATCTTGACCATTAGATTGAATAATCTTAATGGTTGAGATCATGACATGTCAGCATGGTAATAATGTAAAAAAATGCATTAATTAATTAAAAATGGTATTTTGGACATATATCAACGTTTACAAAGAGCACTACATTGTTCTTTAGAAAGCACAATATATTAAGAAAAAAAAACACTACGATTGTATACAAAAAGTATCGCAAATTTCGTTTATAAACTGCAAATTCAAAAATTTGAAATGAAACTCAAATCTTCAACAAAT
>BMAC01000189.1:206362-223684 GCA_014905375.1 Phtheirospermum japonicum
ATATCAAATTAATCACATTCTCAAGATCTACAATTTAAGATACATATTGCATGTTTTAAAACATAAAATATATATATATATATATAATTAAATTAAAAAAACTGAACTGATTTTATCACTACAGTAATGTTTAAAAAGCACAATGAACCTGAACATATAATTGCACTGTGCAATATTAGATCTAAGGCCAGATTTAGTTCCTAAGTTCACATATAATATAATGACGGGGTTCTCATTTGAATACAATCTTTTATATATATATATATATATATATATATATATATATATATATATATATATATATATATATATATATATATATTAGGTCTGATGTCAAATAAATCTTAGCTTCTTAGAAATTAGAATAGACACTTACACAAGATCGCGTTCATATTTTAAATAAAAAATTTAAATTTTAGACGAAATAATCATAATTTTCACCTTAAAAATATGAATCGTAGTTCAGGGATAAGACTTGCATCATACGCATTGACAATAGATCTTGTGAAAAATAAATAAAGATCTTGTGAAAAATAAATAATGTGAAGAAAGGGACCATGTATTCCATTGAGGAATATATCTCTAGTAATTGCATTTTTATTACACAACATTATAATATTTACTTTATTACAAGTATGGCTCAATATATACTTAATCAAAATACCATGAATAATCTATATCACCAAGCTGATTAACCTCCTCAAGTCCATGCAAACTAGTAGCTTCATATGACTGATCAAAGCCAGAACCCACTTCATCTTGATAAGAGCTGGCTATGGGAGCCCATTCGGGCTTATATCCCAACGATTCCAGCCCGGTATGATCAAAATCCTGCCATGGATCCTGCAGTGTCGATTTCGCCTCATCGGAGCCGAGATCTTGATCACTTCGAGCGTTATCTTCTTTAAATTCATCTTTAACTTGAGAAATAGAACTCATGGGATTTGGGGAATATTGATCTTGTTTCGATTGTATGTTCGTCTCGAAGCTAATAAGATTGGGCTCCACAGGATTTGAATCCACAATGAGATCATGTGGATGCCTTAGTTTTTCTGTGCAAGTATGGTGATTGAAGTATGTAGTTTGATACATGATGGGATTTTCTTTGGTTCTTTGCACTTGTTTTGTAGCTTTGCAACCTTCAGACTTGAAGGTACACCTGAAATAGCACCTGGTACAACACAAATTGTCAAAAGAATAATTAAATCAGTGAGGAGTATTTATGTGTATATGATCTTTAAATTAAGATATCAACATCATATAATATATATCACTTGACTGTGGTTATATTATCCAAGTGGAGGTTGAATATGTGGAGGAGATCGTCATTTATCACTAGCTAGCTAGTACGTACTATTCCTTGGTCCATGATAAGTATTTGTAATGGTACTTGAAATGATCTAAATTGTTTTATATATTGGACAACCATTTCTAGTCAATCAAGATTCAGATAAGTGGCAAAAGGATGGTGAATATGACACATATACTATCCATCAACAAGATAAAACGTGTATATATATATATATATATATATATATATGTGTGTGTGTGTGTGTGTGGGTGTGGGCAAGATGTTTTTTTGTTTGTTTGTTTTTTTAAATAGCTGCATTTGGAAAACTGTAAATTTAAATTTGCAATATTTCATATTTACCAAACAAGCCAAATATAATCTTAAAGGAGCAAATGGTTAACTAAGAAATAATGAAACGAATTGGAGATAAAAATAAGTCGAAAGTAAAGTAATTAAGAGATGAAGTGAATTATAAGGGTATGACCAATCTATGTCTCATTCATTTTGATGAAAAGAGGATATTTTCTGACATGTACCTTGGATACGTGGAACTCATAATAGCCTTTTGTCCATATTTCCTCCAAGCGCAGCCATCTTCTTTAGTCGAACTTACTGTTACCCATGAATCTGCGGTCCTTCTGGAAATTAGCCACATATTAGATATTGAATGCAAATTTAATTGGACTCCACATAATAACAAATTTAAAGTATAAATAATTAAGTAGAAAGACAAGGTACTTAAAAGTTTGGAAGATAAGTTAGTTTAAAAAACAAGAAATCAAATTAATTAAGGAGTTTTTATGTCTAAATTATTAAATCAAATCAACATTAATTAATAGTTATCATGGCTGTAGTCTGGTTAATTACTTTAATTTTGCTAAATACATAAGGAAAACCAGAGAGCCTAAACGACCTATGTTTTGTTTTATCCATCAAGTTGGCGCTTCTCCTTTTTTTTTTTTAATTTTTTTTTAGATGTACCTCTCTTTGTACAATCATATAAAAACACTGCACGTATTTTTAATTAAATCAACCCTTGTGTCAATATCCTTTAATTTCTATAATTATGTTTTTGTTGAGGTCAATGATTTCAAAATCAGGTTGGGATCCAGGTAAAAACCAATATAGTAATAATAATAATGATAATAATAATAATAATGTTATTATTATAAAAACAAAGGTTATGATCTGAGATATGTGATACTTGAGTTAATAAAAAAAAAAAAGAAATCATTGATTTTATGGATCTAAAATTTAGAACAAAAAAAAAAAAAGTTTTTTATTCCCCATTTACTAGCTTGTCTAACCCTAGTGTACATATTATAAATAAATAATTAAAAAGTATATATACACAAATGTACATACTCTCACCTCCTCTTGTAACAACCCCTCCGTTCTTTGACCCCCGGTGGGCCCTTCTTGCGGCCCCCAGTGGAGACGCCGCAGTCAACGGCGGCGATCTGGGCCGACTCGGCGCAAGAACCCATCTCCGAAAGGGTCTCAGTGAAAGATCTCAAGATTTGGAGCGCGAGCTGCTGAGCCAAGCCGAGCCCACCATCATCTTCTCGAGCTGGCTCGTGCAGAAGGGTTTGAAGCCGGGTTGCAATTTGTCTACCCTTTAAAAGCTCCATTATCATTTTGCCCCTCTTTGCATGAAAATCTCCATTATTCCTAAACCTACCCATTTTTCTTTTGTCTGATTTATTTATTTCCCTTTTCGGGTCACACGCTACAGTGCGTGTCTGTGCGAGTTTTGGGATGTTTATTGTGCGTGGGGGTACGGAGATCTAAGGGATAAGAAAAAGGGCTTGCTATTTGTGCTTGCTGTGAGTTATAAATATAAAGGCTTAATAATTAAAGAAGTGATGTGATAGGTTGAGAAAATAGAAAGAGAAGTTAGATGGAAAATCCGACGAAGGCCGAAAGAAAAGCCCTTGAAGATTTAATGGAATTTGGATTAAGAAGAGAGAAAAAGTGGTTACATTGGAGGTGACGTCATCCGTTTACGTATTCTCATGACGTCATTTTCGCAGGTCATGGCAATGTTTTTTTAAAGGGTTTGAATTGGTCGGGAAAATTAATTAAATAATATATATTTTAATATAAATTTAATAAATAATATATATATATATATATATATATATATATATATGTGGAAAAAATTAAATAAATATATCGGGACGCTGTTCCCACCCGCGTTCGGGGTGAATTTGAAAAAACAAAATTTCAATATAGGACACTGGTGGCCACACGTCCGGGGTCATTTTGTAAAAATCAAAATACACACAAAATTCTGAACTACACGAATAATAAAACAAAATACCACTATACACCTAGTTTTATGGTAAGTTTCTTTTATTTTTCGTCCCACAAATATAGTTCACTATTCCATTTTCGTTTGTCCCACAAAGATAGTCCAGTTACCATATTTAACATATCATTAAATTTTCATTTCCACACATACTCTCAATTAATGTTTTTGAAATACTAGTTTTCTACCTCGTAAATTGAAAATTGATGATTACAATGCAAAATCTTACTATTCCAATAATAAATATATACTAATTCCAATACTGATTTCTATTAGTATTAATTGACATTAATAAATTCAAAAAGGTATAATTGGAAAACACTAACTAAATTAATGATTTCACTATATAAACTACCAATTTCTTAATCGGTGTAAAATCAACTGTAAGACCATCAAATTGGGATGGAGGGAGTATTATTTTTATTTAAAATTTGAAAAAATATTTTATTTGACCAGTTTACTGGCGGCACATAAATCTGTGATTATTATCCAGCAAGAGCTAGCAGATCCAGACCCATCGAAACACGACAAAAGATTATTAGGTACATTTAGATTGTACTATACACTTTTCTTAAAAAATATTTTATACTCGTGATAAATGTACGTATGTAAATATGTAGTAGATATAAAAATATTTAACTTTTAAAAATATTTATAAACTAGTTTAACACCTGCATATTATGTGGGATTTGAAAAAGTGTATTATTCATTAAAAATATTAAAAAAAATAATATTAAAAATGATACATGCGCAAATCGTAATATTATTTGTTCTATTTACAGGAGAAAATATTTTTCACAAAAAATAATTTTTACGCACAAATCAGAACATTATTTGTTCTAATTACAATAAAACTGATTTTCACAATAAAGAGTTTTCAAGGTTTTTTACCGCGAGTTTAACGGGGAAACCCGTAAAAAATTGAGTTTGAAAAAATATAAAATATAAAACACCCACATGTCATGTGTTAATATGTGATATAAAAAATTAAAATCTATAAGGCATTGATAATTCTATTGAAAAAACATTTTACATCTAACTTGTAGTATATGTAATAATTTTATTATTACTTTTTTTTTTTACATAAGACACTAATTTGTTCGTATAAATATATAATGTGTGTATCAATGTATTATATTGGGATTAGATAAAAAGATTTAAAATATATTTAATATTTATTTTTCTAGGCGTAACTATTTTTTATTATAATAATAATTATTATTATTATTATTATTTTAGATTTTTTTGTCTCTCTTTGCTTTTGATTTTTTTTTCTTATTTCTTTTTGTCGAACAATAGTTTTTCATATATATTTTTTAATATTATTTTTAATTTATTATATTAGGAATAGATAAAAAAAATAAGTTTATATTTTTTTTATATGTATTTCCCTTTTGTAATAATTTTATATAACTCGTATTTTCTTAATTAATGTTTAAAATTCTAATAAAATTATTTCAAATTATTATTAAAAAAATAACTCAACTTATATAGATTTTTTCTGATTAGAAATAATTTATTTATATTTTCATATTAGAAGAATAAAAGTAAGATATTAAATTAGGCAAACTATGTTAAAGAAAATATTAAATTAGGTAATATGTAATAAAAAAATATTGAATTAGGCAAAATAAAATATTAGAAAAATATTAAATTGGGTAAAATATAATAAAAGAAAAATACTAAATTATGTAAATATTAGGCTCGGATGACAACGAAGCACCATAATTTTTTCCAAAACTAACGAAGCGTGAGAAGTAGATACATAGGATAGGATGATTTTGCATTAATATATAGGGAAAATGTTCACCTCATAAAATATATCTCCATAATGATAACTATCATCTTTGTTTTTATAAATGTATATTTATAAATATACAATTTTTCATAACATATATGAATAAATAATCTATGTACGATAAATATATTTCCAATATGATGAATATCAATCTTAATGTAATAATTGTACAATTTTTCACAACATAAATAAACGTATACGTTAAATTGTACAAATTGTACATTTCATTGAATTAAATATAAATATCTAGGTGTACAGTATATCGTACACACCCAAGAGTACGTGTACGTAATAATCATTGGTGCACGGTGCACCACCTCTCTAAACTTTATTTTCTCTCTTAATAATTGAAAGCATAATATTTATGAATATATTGAAGTAAAAAAGGTAAATTTTCTAAATATATTAATCTCTTTTTCTCCCTCGAAATGATAAAATTTTATTAATGAAATACTCGAAGTCCGAAACATTCGGGGACTAAATAGTCCATCGTCCACCAAGGGAAACAAACAGAGAAATCCTAAGACGGACTAGGGAGAGCAATCAAACAGATTAACCTAGAAAATCATGATTAAAGGGGTGGTGCGACCCCTACCCGATCGACACAAAAAAACGGCACAAAATGAAGAAAACAAAATGCAGAATGCTGATGGCAAAACCGTCAGTATCGTGTTTACTGGCAAATTTACTGATGAACGCTACCCATCAGTATTTTTGGCATTACTAAATGTATGCTGACGGGATTATCCTACCCGTCAACGAATGCTAACGGTTTTACGGATGGGTATAACCCCTCAGTAAAGGCATCACAAGGCACTCGTCAGCATTTACTGACGGGTTGAGCCCGTCAGCATTTATAAAATATTATAAAAATAATATTTTATTTGGGCAGGCTCAACCCAACCCAACCACGGCCCGACCCACAACCCCCAGCCCAGTCCAGCCCGCATCAATTCAATCCCATATATGGTGTGGGTGAGATTCGAACCCACAAACTCTTGTAAATAGAGGAGTGGTGTTACCGTCTCACCAAGACAATTAAATGTGAGAGTTTATATATCTTTAATATATATATTAGATATGTAAATTACATGGTTCTAAAAATTGGATTGGACCGGTTCGACCAGTTCAACCGGGAATCGGTCATCACACTGGTACGGTTTTCATGTTAAAACTGTTGGGCTCATAAATCGATAGAAAATCATCCAAACCGGTCATGAACCGGTTAGATTGGTGAACCTGTGACTGTCATTTTTTTTTAAATTTGCTTTCTTATTTTTATATTAAATAAAAACTGACTTTTTATATTAAATAAAAACTGACGGGTCTTTTTTTTTATTTGGAGTACAAATAAATACAAATTATGATGGTTAATTTTATTTCATTTTGAAATTGTTGGACTTGGATTAGACTTGAACTATTTTATTTGATTTCTCTCTATTGTATTTAATTCAACTATATTTTTCTATGTTGTATTATAGTTGATGATCATATATTTATTCATATGGACTCTTAAATTTTAGAAAATTATAATCATGTTTTTAATTAACTTAATTTATATTATTTATTTATAACATATTTAATAGTGGTGTGTATATTTATATATAATTAAAATCGATCCAACCACGGTTGGACCTGTGAAAACCTATAACTTTACCGGTTCGATGACCAGTCCAAGTTTTAGATCAATGGTAAATTAAGTTATAAACTATATTTATAATTAATTATATTATATTTATAAATATTGATTATATTTATGAATAATGATAATATAAATATATATTATTATTATATAATATTATTATATATAAATATATATATTATAAATATAATTATTTATAAATATATATTTGTCAATTATATATAATATGATTATTAATGTATATTATAAATATAAATAATGATATATAATTATTATAAATTTAATTAATAAATTTATATTATAATTATATTATATTTATAATTAATTAATTATGTATATTATATTATTCTTATACATGATTAATATAATTATATATTTTATATATAAATATATAATATTCTTTCAAAGTGTATTATAATTAAATAATATTTATTGAAAGTTATGTTATATATAAAGTTAAAATAATAATATATTTAGATAATAATAGATAAAATATTAGCACCAGAATCCGCCACTCGATGCGTTTGACTTTGGCACATGAGGTGGCGGGTTTGGCTTCGAGACCGATGCGCGGCTCGATAACGCTATACTTCGAAGAACTGCGATGCCATATATTATTTAGTATAGTTATTTATATATTATATTCATGAATAATGATATTATAAATATATAATATTATTATATATAAGTAATAATAAAATTACAAAAATTTCTATTTTTTATTATAAACTATTTATTATGAGTTTATATTTTTATATTTATTTTATATCCCTTTAAATAATTATATATATATATATATATATATATATATATATATATATATATATATATATATATATATTATTCATAAATAATTAAATATAATTATATATTATTATTAATGAGTATATTTTAAAAAAATATTTATTATAAATATATATTATATTTATTGAAATTTATTATATATTATATTTTTTTATTTATTATATATCTTTATAAATAATTATATATGCATGTGTATATATATATCTATATATTACTGATGGGTGTAGGCCATCAACATTTTTTTAAAATATTTTTTACGGGTATTAGCCGTCAACAATTTGCTGACGGCTTATACCATCAGCATAGAAAAACGTCAGCATATTCCGATGGATTTTTGCCCGTCAGCATTTGCAAATTTTTTGTAATGAAACTACACAAATAGAGAATCAAGATAAGCAAAGGAAAACAATGAAAACCAAAAAAGGCATCTCCCTCTCCCAAGTCAACAGCTACAACCCCTCTCCGCCATGTAGGGCAACGCCGCTACCCAACACCACCCAGGCCAATCCTTCAGTTGTCGCTTCCGCCCCCATCGGAAAATTGGGTGTCGATTCTCTTCCCAAATTTGAATGAAAACAACAGCTCAAAGGAAATTCAAGAAAAAGACACAAAAAATGGAGAATGTGGCAGCATACTAACCTCACCGACCGTGGCGGCGGCGGGAGGAGATACAAGCAATCAAAAGGGAGAGGGAAGGGAGGTTAGATGGCTAGTGTTTTTTGTTTGTTTTTTGGTCTTTTATTGTGTATGTATCTTATATTAATCTCTTTCTAAAAGAGTGACGATTTGGCTAATCAATATTCATTAAAATAAGCGACGTTTTCACTTTCTCAAGACTAAAAATTACTGTAAGCCTTTTTCCCACCTAATCACCCATATTCATATTGATTCATCATCTAACCAATGTGTATAGAATGTATATATTAATTAAGAGTTTGTTTGGTACTAGTTTGGAAATCCGCGTTTACGTGGGCATATCCAGTAAACATATAAAAATAAAAATAAAATCAAGTTCAAAATTTTAGTTAATAATACAACGTATTGAAATTGTTCACTTGAGATTTTGGAAAACAATTCCTTGTAAACAACATTTGCCGTCTTATTAACAATATTACCATCGTCATCACAACTTAAGAATTTTAATCCTTTACGACTCCTGACTCGAGAGATTGCGATGTAGAGTTGGCCGTGGCTAAAAATTGATCTTGGAAAATACAAACCCACATTTGAGAGAGTTTGACCCTAACTCTTATTTATGGTCATTGCGAAACAAACAATAAGCGAAACTGTCTCCTTTGAAATTTGAACGGAACCCTACTATACGAAGGGCTTAATGCCATTCGTGGATGTAAACCTTCGTTCTAACATTAGTAGCTGACAAAATCTTTGCTTTAATAATGCGATCTCCAAGTTGGGCAACAACTAATCTAGTACCATTGCATAGTCTTGAAACTTGATCCATGTTTCGATCAACATAACTGGAACTCCAATTTTTAATTTCAAAATATGATTGGGGATTAATATATCAGTGGTATAGATTTTGTACGATTCCTTTATATCTGAAAAAAGAAAAAAAAACATACATAACGTATGAACTTGTTAAATACTAACCAATTTATTGGTTGTGGAGTATTTCTAGATAAATAGTTTATTCTGTGTGCAAGATAATTCTGATTGTGGATTTCAATTGAATTAGAAATATTATGAAGAGAAAATAAAAATAATACTTCATACGTATTCGACTTCAATATATGTTGTAACCGGATATTAGGAGTCAAGTAATCTAATTTAATGAAGGAGAAAAGAATTCAAATAAACATACAAAGTTATCTCTATCAGAATATGATACACAAATGCTCTAATATGATAAACTATGAGAAGACATTGTTTTGTATGCATGAACTTTACTACGAACAGTTGCTCCTTAACAAAGGAATCAACTAGTAAACCATAAATTGAAAAGTAATCCAAATAAATATGAATGTCGTGTTTTATATTCTTTTGCGTATAAATAAATATTTATTCAACGAATGCGTAAATTTTGCTAATTTAAAATAAATATTATTAATGATTATAAATAAATAATGAAGTGATTAATAAATTTTCACAAGCTTACTCCTTAGTAGCTCATTGAGAAGTACCACAAAACCAATTTAGTATTTTTTTTTTTATTTATTTGTTTGTTATTCTAAATTTCATAACTAAACCAAAAGAAATCAAATTCCAAAAATAAATAATATTATGTATAAGTATGAAAATAATCAAATTATAATTCCTATACATTAGAATAATTCGGCTTAAACCTAAATTCTGATTATAAAAAAATTACTTATATATCAAAAATTAGTTTAGTAGTATTGTTTAAACCTTCACCAATAACCTACAAAAAGAATTAGATGCTTGGATTGTGAAAAAAATATTCAAGAGCATTATAATAACTGAAGGATATTGTACAAATTTTGCTTTGATTCACACAAACAATAAATAATTAAACAAAATCAAAAGTAAAAAAAGAATTATAAAAGATTATCACATTTAAAAAACTAAAAAATAATTTTCCATCCCTTTATCACATCCGAGTCAAACGACTGGAAATTATATTAAATGGGCTATTTTAAAGAATAAAGCCCTCAATTAATCTTGTAATTTCAACAATTCTAAATCACTTTCATCAAAGTTTGAAGAAAGCCATTGCAAGTAAAAGGGCCTCTCCAAGTTTTTGGTTGTATCCTCGTTTTACACCCATGAAACTCTCCGCTTCTACAAAATAAAATAAAATAATAAATAAGAATAAATCTAAAAATCAAGCTCATCAATACACTACAAAAAAAATTGAAATTTCCGAGGGATTTTTCCCTCGGTTTTAAGGGAAAATCCCTCGGTTTTGGACAAACCGAGGGAAAATTTCCATCGAAAAAACACTCCTCGGAATTTTGTTCTGAGGGAAATTTTCCCTCGGAAATATGAAACCGAGGGAATTCCGAGGGATATTTTCCCTCGGAAACATCTCCGTGCAATCCCTCGAAATTCCGAGGGAATTTTTCCCTCGAATATTTCCTATTTCCGAAGGAAATAAATCCCTCGGAATTTCGAGGGATCTTTTTCCCTCGGAATTCCGAGGGATTTGTTTCCTTCGGAAATAGGAAATATCCGAGGGATATTTTTCCCTCGAAAAACCGAGGGATTTGTTGCCCCTCGGATTTTTCTATTTCCGAGGGATGTTTCCCTCGGATTTTTTTTTTTATTAATTTTTAATTTTTAATTTTAATGCCTGTTCAATTATTAAAATTTTCAAAAATTTGAAAAAAGTAATTAAAGAAAAGAAAAATAAATAAACCAATCATTATAAAAGATATTTGAAAATTTAAGAATAATTACATGTGTTCGATCGACACAGTAACAAAGTTTATATGAACCGTAAAAATGTTTTATGGATGGGGAGGGGGTACTGCTGTTGATGATGGGGAGGGGGCAACTGCTGCTGGACACGAGCATACAACTCAGCCATCTGGGCAGCCATGCGCGCCTGAAATTCCTCCTGCTGTCCGCGCTCCTCTGCACGTTGTCGCCTCTCCTCGTCTGCTTGCTGCTGCAACGCCTCGAGCTTCGCCCTCTGAGCCTCGACCTGCTCCTCAAGCTCTCTCATGTGGATCCTATCAGCCTGGGAGGAGGTGAAAGAGCCGCCCTTCAATAAACCCTTCGTAGCAGCCACCATCTTCCCATACGCGCCGGTGCCGTAAAGCCGTCCCTTACTCAACCCGGCGACGCCGAGGAAAACCTGGTCCTGGTCAACCTCGTTACTCTCCTCCTAGGAAGACGCACGTTCCTGTTCCTGGGTCAGATGTCGCTCGTACTCCTCCTGAAATATAACTCATTATTAAAATTTTACGTTAAAATCAAAGAATAAGTTAAAAATAAGAAAGAGACTCACATTAATATTAGTAGATCTCTTATCGACCCACGCGTCGTCTTTCTTTTGGTGCGTACGTTTAAAAAGGTCGTAGCACGTAGCCGGCGCACCCGTCTCCCGCTCCTGTATTCAAATAGAATTCTCAAATAACTAACATTAAAATTAAATAAATAAATATTATATTATTATATTCTAAAATCACTCTCGCTCCTCTTGTTCTTGCTGCACTGCTCGGATTTGCCCTTGTTCTCGGGCTTATCCCACTCAACCTTCCAAGCGCTAGTTGAAATGGATGATATATAAGATACGATATAATTTATATGCTATAAATTAAAAATTCTAATTTAATAAGAAAACACATAACAAAATCATTTACCTCAGAACCTCCTCAGTCAGGCACTCCGGCCGACCACCACCATGGGAGGCAATATGCTGCTTATACTCGTTAAGCTTCTTCCCGTAAAGGTCCCCGATCATCGAAAAAAATAACTTCCGTATGTCTTTCTCACTGTACTCCTCCGGGTCCCAATAACAAACCTCCTGCAAAATAAAACAATAGTTACAATTCAATTGAAACATATGATTGTGTTTTTACGGTAAATACTAACAAATTTGGACACAAAATAATAATTACCTTAAACATCTCCCACCAGAACGTCTTAGTTTCCTTAGGGACCGCCTTATAGCACCACCCGTCGGGATGGAGATCCCTCTCAAAGATCGTACGGAGTATAGTGGCCACCCTCCCCCCTGTGCTGTGCAGCCTGTATTCAATTTTGTTTTTATTTTTTGACGAATAAAATTTACTTACTTCGCCTCTGCAATATAAACCTGAACCATACCACTCTATGGTGCGACCAACTGCCGTCGGGTCCGTGATGTACCCGCGTCGGACGGGGTCTGTGATGGTGTACGCGACGTCGGCGTTTGCATCAGGGTCTGCATCGCCGGATGATCACTACCGAGACCCATGTAGTCGGTGTCGAAATCAGCTAAACGATTAGCCGATCCCATATCTGATCGACCTACACTACCGGATCCTCGACGTAACGGCATCTGATAAAATTATTAGATAATAATACGAGCATTTTACATAATACCAGTATATATTAGACAAAAAATGTATTAATAAATCCAAATTAAAAAAAGTAGTTATAAAAAAAGTGTGTTTTACAATAAGAATAAATTACATATATTTCAATTAAACTAATCACTTTCGCTATTAAATGTATCATCAAACTCATCTTCATCCGTATCTTGATCTATATCTTGATCGGTAAGTAACTCTTCTTCTGTATAATCATTTATCTCGTTATTACCAAGTTCCTCTACGTAATTATCATTGAGGTCGTGCAACTGAAAATCGACATCGTCGAGTTGAATCGGACTGCGTGTATCTATAGCTTCCTCTTGAAATGATTCTTCTGGTAGAGGCTCGATAAACTCAATATTTGATCTCGCCTTGATTTTACACGTTGCCCACCAGTCCAATTTGTCTCGTCTCAAACTTGGGTATGCACAGTAGTATACTTGTGCAGCTTGGGAAGCAAGTACAAAAGGTTCATATCGATTGAACCTACGCTTATGATTGATATCGACAATCTTATAATTTYGATGGACTTTTGTGCCTGCACTTGTTGGATCGAACCATTCGCAATTGAACAATAGTGTATTTTTCTTCATTCGGCCAGTGTATTCGAGCTGTAGAATTTCTATGAGACGACCGTAATAATCATATTCGGTGTCTCCAATAGTTGACCCTTTAATACATACTCCACGGCTCGATGTTGCTTTGTTAGATCCGTGCTCCAATGTGTGAAATCTATAACCATTAATCTTACATCCGGTATACATTTTCACACATCTTGATGGACCCTCAGCTAGACTCCTAATGTTCTCYTCYATCACATTGTTCGAACGATCTCTAGCCTATGACATTGACAAATTATTTTTAATTTTGGAAATATATTACATAAATAGATACCATAATTATATGATATGCATCTCGGTATCGAACGTCTTACATAATGTTTGAACCAATTGGCAAATTCATTTTCCAATTTTTCATTGATCCGATCTTCATTAATGTTTGGGTGGATACGTTGAACGCTCTTCGTGTAAATACTACATATAACATTACACAATTCAGGAAAAAAGTATTATTACATTTATTTATATGTATAAATTGACATTATAAATTGGAATGAGTATTCATACCTAACATATTCTTCGACCTCCACACAATTTAGCAACACGTAGATCCTTGCGGCGTTGTATTCTTTTTTYRTTAYYWATCTTTTTCCCTTTYTACCAAACYTTTCTCCACATTTTTTAAACACAGAGGGCATTTCATCACCGTCATCGACACAATTCTGACCGTCGTCATTTCTAGGCATATTTGTTCTTTTAGTTGAAACATGATCCTCGAAATAGTACGAACTAAAATTTGAAGCCTCGTCGACCAGATATGCGTTTGTTATCGACCCTTCGACACTCGCCTTATTTTTCACGCTGTTCTTTAGTTTGCGAAGATACCTCTCGAACGGGTACATCCATCTATACTGTACTGGGCCAGCAATTCTCGCTTCATACGCAAGATGAACGGGCAGATGCTCCATCGAGTCAAGAAAACTTGGAGGGAAGATCAGTTCCATTTGGCATAATATTAACGGAATGTCACGCTCAAGTCGAATCATATCTTCGATGCGAATGACTGTTGATGTGAGATCTTTGAAAAACAAACTCAGTTCGGTTAGAGCCTTCCACACGTTCGGAGGAAGCAGTTCACGAAAGGCTATTGGTATCAACCTCTGCATGAATACATGACAATCATGACTCTTCATCCCGATCAAACGAGATTCTTTCTTGTCGACGCAACGCCCTAAATTTGATGCGTACCCATCTGGAAATCGAAGAGATTTCACCCAATCACAAACTGCAGCTTTCGACGGCTTGTCAAGTGTGTAACAGGCTTTAGGACACTTTCCTGACCCATCTGGCGCCAACTCTGGGCGATTACAATACTCATTAAACTCTTCCCTAGATTTAAGCGTGTCCTTGGTCTTCCCTTTGATATTCATCACCGTATTGAAAATATTGTCAAACACATTCTTTTCGATGTGCATAACATCTAAATTGTGACGAATTAGATTTGTCCTCCAATATGGCAGATCCCAGAAAATGCTTCATTTTCTCCAACCAGACGTTCGGGATATTTGCGCGTTAACTAGTGCTGCATCCAGTTCAGTGACTTTCAGAAGCCCCAATCTTTCTATTTCTGCCATAACTTCTGTCCCTGAGCGCACTTCCGGCGGTGGAGTCTCGACAGATCTTCTTTTTCAAAATCGTCGTTTATCTTTTCGAAAACGGTGATCATGCTCAAGGAATTTTRGGTGATTGTCGAACAACGATTGCTTCCCACTGCACTTAAGAGTGAAGGCGTCCGACCGTTCCATACAGTAAGGACAAGCTTTTTGACCGGCCGTACTCCATCCGGATAACATAGAATACGCAGGGAAATCGCCGATTGTCCACATAAGGGCTGCTCGTAATTGAAAATTTTGTTTCTTAGATATATCGTACGAGGGAGCCCCAATCATCCACAACTGATTCAATTCATGGATTAGGGGTTGCAGAAACACATCAAGTTTGTCTTTTGGATTCTTTGGCCCCGGTACAAGAACGCTCAGGAACATGAACTGTTCTTTCATGCACATCCAAGGAGGCAAGTTGTAGGGTGTGACTATGACGGGACACGATGAGTATTGTGCTCCAAAGCTTCCAAATAGTTGAAAATAATCTGTACAAAGACCCAGTCTCACGTTTCGACTTTCAGCCGCAAAGCTTGGATTAGTGTCGTTGAAATGTTTCCAATCTTCTGAGTCGGATGGGTGGCACATAACATTGTCTTCAACCACGTGTTCAGCATGCCATCTCATATCTTTCGCTGTGGCATTAGATGCGTACAACCTCTACAGACGAGGAGTTAATGGAAAATAGTACATCTTCTTGTACGCGACACGAGCCTTCTGTCGTTTTGTTTTTCCATGAGGAACAGGTTTAAACCGAGGTTCGTTACAGAATTTGCAACTTGTCAAATCAGAATCGTCTCCCCAGTAGATCATACAATTATTCTTGCAGCAGTCTATCTTCTCGACCGATAAGCCCATACCCCTCAACAACTTCTTACTGTTGTAGAAGTTATCGGGTACGAGATTGTCTTTCGGTACAATCTCCTTGATTAATTCACTCAATTGATCATAACACTTTTGAGACATGTGATTCTCTTATTTCAAATTCATGAGACGGGAAACTAATGACAACTGAGTATGTGCTTCGCACCCCGGATACAATGGCTGATTTCCAGCTTTCAACATGTCGTAAAATTTTTGAGCCTCAGCGTTCGGGGACTCTTCCACATCGGCCACCACGTCAAAATCGGGACCAGCTGCATCTTGAACCATATTAATGTACGCGTTTGATGATTCTTCAGAAGGGATGTAAGAGGGCCCCCCGGCATGAAAATCCTGATGATGTCCAGAGGTGGCGAGCCGAGTTTCTCCGTGGTAAATCCATTTATAGTAATTCGGTACGAACCCATGTTTCGCCAGGTGGTACTTAATCGCATCGACGTCCAGGTAGATTCTATTTCTACATCTGCTACGATTACAAGGAAATTTCAGTCTTTGTCCGTCCTTGTGAGTGGAATTCGCTTGCGCAAATTTAATAAAACTCTCAAGTCCATCCGTGAATTTTGAGGATAAATAGCCGTCTTCGATTCGCTTGTACATCCAACTACGATCGGAACTCATCCTAACATTGCACGATTGTCAGATTTTTTAGACTTAAGCGTGTTCTAGAAATCCAGAAATATTCCGTTTCTATATCCAACTACGATCATTTACCATCCTAAGATTTTTTAGTGTTAAGCGTGTTCTAGAATTAAAGAAGGTGGCAAAATTTCGGCAGCATTACGAGAAGAATGGGGAATTCGAGTTATAATTGGTAAGGCTTCTATCCCATTCAAGAACGTGACGTTTTAGTAGTATGGATTATCTTAACATATGTATTTTTCTTAGATTCAAAATTTCGGCAACATCTCCCCCCAGTTCTCGTAGTGCACGTATATTTCAGTGCACCCGAGAACAATTAGAGAGATGCAGAAGTTTTTCTATTTTTTTCGATTTTAAATAAAAAAATGAAAAAAACCCCCGGCTGGAAACGCGAAGCGACGTAGCGTCGTGATTTTTCCATATTGGAGGAGGGGTGCGTCTCGGCGTCGTGGAACCACGGGGGTCGGGCGTCGATCGTTTAGTGCGCGTTTTCTATTTTTTTCGATTTTAAATAAAAAAAATGAAAAAAAACCCCAGCTGGAAACGCGAAGCGACGTAGCGTCGTGATTTTTCCATATTGGAGGAGGGGTGCATCTCGGCGTCGTGGAACCATGGGGTCGGGCGTCGATCGTTTAGTGCGCGTTTTCTATTTTTTTCGATTTTTAAATAAAAAATGAAACACCCCCCCCCCCAAAAAAAAAAAAAAAATAGAAGAATTAGTAAAAAAACATAAA
>BMAC01000189.1:236118-252036 GCA_014905375.1 Phtheirospermum japonicum
AAGAAAGAGAGTGAAATTCAGAAACAAAGAAAAAATTGAATAGTGCCTGAAGTCCTCAAAACTCGAAAAAAAAAAAATTGTATACGATTAGCAGTTTGTTTAAAAAAAAAGTGAGTACAATCAAAATATGAAAATTATACTCAGACAAAGATCTCAAAATTAAAAATATTGGGGAACCAAAATTTGTAAACGATCGAAATAATAAAATTTCA
Source organism: Phtheirospermum japonicum (assembly GCA_014905375.1). Lineage (NCBI taxonomy): Eukaryota > Viridiplantae > Streptophyta > Magnoliopsida > Lamiales > Orobanchaceae > Phtheirospermum > Phtheirospermum japonicum. The sequence goes on from BMAC01000189.1 coordinate 236,331, forward strand.
TACGAGAATGATTACAAAAATAAAATATAAAATACCATTAATACGGGGGAAATAGGTTATAAAACAATCAAAATATGAAAACTTCATAAATCGGGGATCTAAAAAACAATCGAAATATAAGAATTGTCATTCGAAAACTATTACAAATATACAATATAAAACACAATTTTTAGTTCAATAACTTTTGAATTTATGTCGGCCAAAAAAAAGGAATAAAGTAAATGAAAAATACACAACAACTGTACTCATGAAACTCCACAACACATCAAATAAATCAGAAAAAATGGGATATAAAAGTAAATCTAGACAAATTGCAGATCTCAATATAATTATCAATAATAAATCCCGAAATTGTAGATCTACAAAATGAATATTTCAAAAAATCTAACATCTGATAGTTATCGAATTCCCAGAAGAACTTGAGAACTTAGGAAACAGTTGAGAATAGCGGCGTGATGGAGGAATCAGTTTAAGAGCAAACAATAACAAATCATCAACACAGATAATTATCAATAATAAATTCTAAAATTGTAGGTCTAAAAAATGAATATTTCATAAAAACCAAAATAATATAAACAAGAGAGAGATGGATGAAGCAACTTGGCGAGGCCAGTGGAGGAGAGAGCAAAACTCTAGATTTTTTTGGAAGAAAGAAATGAGAAAAAGTGTTATTTTATATTCTTGATAAATTTAAAAAAAATGAACTTTTTAGAAAAATAATGTGAGGATGCCACGTCAGATTTCCAATACATCACCAAATGACATATGTCAATTGAGTCATTGTGAGCTTGATACATAAATAAAGTTGTCAACATAATTAACAATATGAGTGGAATTATTATATTCATTAATATATCGTGTGTTACGTTTTAAAATGTCACTCATTTTGAATTAGAAGGTGCACAAAATTAGTATAACATCACATTTATTTGGTTATGTTTTTCTTTTTCTTTCTTTTTTATTTAGAGAAGGGAAAATTCTAAAATAATACACTTTTGAAAATATACTAGTCCATATAATCCTACCAAATATTATATTCCCATTTAAGTTATTTTAAATCCATTAAATCATAATATCCCTTATAATTTCTCATATATACCCATGATTAGTCTTCTCAATTTCTTTTCACACCAATCAATCTATCTTACCATGTATTCTTGCGTTACACACCAGAACACTGGTACTTGAAAACCAAATGATTATCTTCCAAAATTATAATGACTTTTAACATGTTACAAACACATTCATCTTCCAAAATTATAACGACTTTTAACATGTTACAAACACATTCTTAAAGTTTGTATTTATCTAACTAATATTCTTATTCTTATTTTGAGGTGCAATTTGTAATTGATTCTAAAATTAAATTAAAATTCTTAAATGAACATTTTTTTACCACTATAACCAACCAAAATCAACATTTACTGTATTAACATTATTCTCTTACTTTACTCAACATTTTATCATCATAGGCAACTACAAATATATAGATGTTATATATGACACAAACACCATATGCATTAAAAGTCTTCATACACGGCCTTTTCCAAAGCCACTAATATTTAGATAACAACACAATGTCTCGGTAATGTATTAGAGATAACATGGGAAATCCTAATGGATAACAGTGGTACTTGAAAATCAAATGCTGTTAAACAAATCTGCCTTTCCAAGGTACTTATTTTGCCAGAATGGATGGAATCGAACGAAAGGAAAAAAGGTGTTTTCCTCGTTATTTGAAAATGTCTTTCACTTATAGCACGGTCGTGTGCTTGGAATTCACTCATCGCCGCGGCCATCGGAGACCTGAACTGCCTGTAACGATTCCAAAAAAAGATATATATGTTATCGTAAAAATTAAAATTTAAAAAATCTAGCTAGTCGACGAATGAATTAAGAATATCCTGCAATTCATTATCAAGACACCTTTAGATTTTACGTAGTTGGGATATAATTCTATACTATATACTCATAACTCCATACTGAACATATGATTCGATAGCGAAAATATATGATTCCAAACTGCACGGTTAATTCGATACTATACCCTCATAATTCCATACTATAAACTCTTATTTTCATACTACATACGAAACTATTATTACGTACTTATCACATAACTCTGCATTAAACCCGGGCTGAATTCAATTACAGCCCAGTACAAAATTACAGCCCAGTACATAATTACATAACGATGAAAATATATGATTCCAAACTACACGATTAATTCAATACTATACCCTCATAATTCCATACTATACACTCCTATTTTCATACTACATAGGAAACTAATATTATGTACTTATCACATAACTCTGTATTTAAACCCAGGCTGAATTCTATTACAGCCAAGTACAAAATTACAGCCCAATACATAATTACATTCTGTTTAGGAAATCGAGCAGATTTATACTAGCCGTACTAGGCATATAATTCTTCACATGTCCAGTATATAATTACATAATTGTGGGCAAAACCGAACTTACTTGAATTCATAAAATTTGCTCATAAAAACCCTATAAATAAATATACGGCGGCATTCATGTTAATAACTCGGCATAAAGTCTACACTTCAAACCGGGCGATTTACGAAACACCAATTCCAGACTAGTTATAAATTATAGACTAGTGGGCATTAGAAAACGACACGTCTCCTGTTGTTCATTTGCATATACACACGATGGAAAATTAAATTACGGACTGGGCATATATTATGCTGCTTCAAACGGAATGAATTAAGTGACTAGTACAGAACAAACCTACATAACGATGAAAAAAAAACGGCGAGAAGAACTTACGAAGGGGGACAACTGTTGGTCATCTTCACTGGCTGGTGCCGAAGGCAGAGGTCAATTCGTTTTCCGGCTACAAGAAGTACAAATTCAAAACTGGGCGACTACAATAGAATATATAGTACAGAATTCCACGAATTGGGAAAGTTATTGTTGAGAATCAGCGAATCAGACCCACTTCAATTGTGTGATTCTACAGATGATTGTATCGATTTGCAACCAAGGATATGGGTCAGTACCACCTCAAATCTTCAATTGACTTGAAACCCTAGCCAAAAAATGGATTTTTCCCGAAACGCATGCTTCATTTTCTTCGAAATCAAGATCTGGAATTGATTTTTCTTTTGCGCACGAAAACTCTAGCCCGGATTTTGGTTGAATCTTGTTGATTTTTGTGAAATCTCTGTGGGATAACTGATTGGGTAGTGCGGATATCTGGTTAGTTTGTAATCTGATTTGCTTAATTTGCGGGCGGTGATTTGGAGCACCGGGACGTGAGGAGTGATTATTTTGGGACAGGACAGGGTTAGTGATAAATTGGGGTACAATAGTCCAAATCTTTATAACAGTGAGTAAATGGTAAAGAATATTTTTGATTGGATTATTTGGGTCAGTAATTTTTGTTATTGGCCTAGTTGGGAATTCTCTCGAGAAAAGAAAACACTAAAACTTTTATTAATATTGCTGGAAAGAGCCAGCAATGTTTGATAATATTGAAGTTACAATTAAAATAATTAGGTCTGATAAATAAATTAATCAAATCGATATATCAAACATATAAAAATAAAATTAATATAGAGAAGAACAAAGAGATAGAAAAAAAAATAGGATTGACAAATCTTGTACTAACGAAATTAATTGTAATAAAAGATCATAGATTGCATGTGAACAGTGGTGTGACTAGATATATCTTTTGAACATATACAAAACAAAACGAAAATTCATTTATTGAGTAGATAGAGCTCCATTTATTACAAGAAAAACTTTTGAATAAAACACGAACTCCCGTAAAAGAGACTGATATAAATTAAATAATAATAATAAATATATTTATAAAAAAAATGATTTACCCGTCATCCCGTAGAGGGAAGAAGAAGAAGAAAAAAGAAGATGAAGGAAGAGGAGAAAAGAAGATGATAATAGTGGCTAAGATTTACGAGAGAGTATACCATGGACTCAGGTGCACCTATAATTTAATTTATCATCGCATATAACTGATATATATCATCACATATAATCAGTACATATTATCACATATAACTGATACATATCATCACAAATAATTAAAATTCTAAATCTAAAATTTAAAATTCTAAAATTAAAAAAAATAATCCTAAAATAAAAAATTAAACCCTGAAAATGAAAAATTAATTCCTAAAATGAAAAACTAAACCCCAAAATTGAATATGAAACTCTAAATTCTAAATTTCTATCATATATCATCGCATATAACTGGCACATATCATCGCATATAACTAACACATATCATCACATATAACTGGTAGAATGATAGATTTTGTCGGGACCCTACAATGGAAAATTAAATAAAAACTAAAAAACTAAACCTTAAAATAAAAAATTAAACCCTCAAAATGAAATACTAAACCCTAAAATGAAAATGTAAACCCTAAACTCTAAATTGTTGTCACATATCATAACGTATAATATACAACCAAATAGTTTGTATACGAGATAAATTCATATAATATAATATTATAATTGATTTGGTCATATCAATTAAAGTCATAAATTTTAGGAAATATTTTAAATGGAATATTGTTTGAATGGAAACATAGGTAGAAATTTTAAACCATAGTTATCAATTTTGAATATTTAATAATATTTTTAAGATATTTAGGAAACATATGTAGCAATCTTGCATATTTAATAATAATTTTAATTGGAATGTTTTAGAATTCTAGCTTAAATTAGAATTAATTTCTTTAATATCATGTCAAATGAAATTATATGATTTAATATTGTCATATTTTGTAATAGGACACATATGCACCATATAATTATGTAAATTGTCTAAATAGATGCCCTAATGAATATGAATTAATATATAACTTTGGGGAAGTTCTACGGTGCCGTGAAGGCACCATTCCTCGCCAATTATCAACCATTGGATCAATTTAAAATTATACATATTAAAAGATGGACGAATGTAAATGCACGTGGGGTGGGAGGCATGGCACCATGAAGGCACCGTAGTCATTTCAATAACTTTGATTCAATATAAAATATGGAAACTTTCATAATCATATATGTTTCCCTTAAATCTTACAACATTTATTAATGTTAACATAAATAAAATATTTAGCCATAATTTCATAGATACTTTCCTAAATTAAATGAATTATTAGGTATAATTTAAGCTACAATTAATAATTTACTTTATTTTTATAACATACACACGTTTAAGTCAAACATGTTATAACATAAAAATAGGCTCTTAGGACTAACAAATATTACCATGTTGTCAATTAGATTTTATAATTAAATAAATTAGCTTTCATAATTTAAGTTACAATCAATGATTACTTTAAATATATATTATACACACATGTAAATGAATAATTTAAGTTAAAATTAATTATATACATTTTATGGAATTATGATGAAATATTCATAAGGAAAGTCAACTTTGTATACTGAATCGAACTTTTTCGCATTTAAAATAATGAAAAGCTCATCCGCAAGAGAACGGAGCTATTGTGGGCGATAAGTTGACTCGAGTCGAATCACAAGAAAGACTAATCGAAAACTATTCCGGTGTTCGATTTTACTTACATTACTACGAAATTAAAAACTAGACTAGACTAAATTAAACACGTGATCAAATAAGGTTTGGGATTTTCTGACATCTACGAGCAATAAAATTAAAAGATTTTTAAAACGATTAATAAAAGCGAGGGTCTAGTGCATAAAATCGTCTCCACGATCGGGGTTGTTAGTCCCGATGTTTCTAAACGACCCTAAGCACTAGAACGATAGAATTAGCCTACAAACATCATCATGATCAACTTCATATTAACAACGCAAGTATGATCAAAATCGATAATAAAACAACAACTAATCTAACGAGAACTAACAACTAAACTACTAAGCAAATAACATAAATTAACATATAGGAAAAACAATAAAAGGTTTATACTAAATTAACAAAAGCAAAGTACATAACAACATCAAAGCAAAGATTATTAAAGCCAAATACACAAAGCAAATAAAAGGTGCAGAAAAACCTATAATCTATAAAAGCATCAGCCATCCATCGATCTTCAGCGTCGAGAAGCGGTCTTGAACGTCGAATGAATGGAAATGACGAAAACAACAAATTATTAAGTGCTAATTTTGCATGAATTGAAAGGGTGGCATGAACCGAGGGCTGTTGATAGTCTCTGAACCTTTCCCCCTCATCCCAGCACCTTGAAAACGAAGAAACCACCGGTCTTTTATAGAATTTTGAAAATAACCGCTCAAACTGCCGGAGCATCGACGGTGCATCGATGGTGCGTCGATCGACGCGAGCCAGGCTGCACGCGTCGACCAGGAAATGCGTCGATCGACGGAGCTAGGATCGACGCAACAGAACATTTGCGCCGATGGTGCGTCGGTCGACGCGGGCCAGGCTGCACGCGTCGACCAGGCAGTGCGTCGATCGACAGAGCTAGGATCGACGCAACAGAACATTTGCATCGACGGTGCGTTAGTCGACGCGAGCCAGGCTGCGGCAGCTAGTGTCAGCATGACTCGGACACTGGGTAACCCAGTGTCAGACTGGTACCCAGTGTCAGCACAGCACATATGCCCTGGTTTTCTTTGATGACATACTGATCTACAGCAAAGAATGGGAGACACATCTTACACATCTGGAAAGTGTACTAGCACTACTAAGAGAGAACACCCTCTTTGCCAAGAGGAGCAAATGCCAGTTTGGGCAGACACAAATTGAGTATTTGGGCCATATAATATCTGCTGAGGGTGTATCAACAGACCCACAGAAGGTAGAGTGCATGGTCAATTGGCCTAGACCTAAGACTGTTACACAACTAAGGGGATTATTGGGGCTCACAGGCTATTACAGGAGGTTTGTCAAAGGATATGGAGTGCTTATCCAATCTTCGTCTTCTCGAGCTATAACACTAAAATAAAGCAAAATTAGATTATTTCATAAAAAATAAAGTAAGAATACATTAAACACCAAACGAGACAAAAAACATCAAAAGGAAGAAAAATGATAAAAGATACACCTAAACACCCTAAAAGCACACAACATACGATGCAAAAGCACATGAAAATCACATACAAATATGTACAAATCAACTCCCCCACACTTAGCTTTTTGCTTGTCCTCAAGCAAAATCTAATCTAGACGTAGACAAGGAAAAGCTAATTACCCGATGACTTAATTACTAATGCATCCATATGATTCAAGAAGTTAATGCATTAGATCGACTAAAAACTCGACTAAAAGGACGACACGATAACGTTGAGATAAGAGATTTAGACTAGCTTCCGAACACCTAAAAGTAACGAGTTGACCTCCATGTACGTCACCCATCCATGCCTCGGCCAAAGTCTATCCCTGCTCAAACCGCCAAATCGTCACCCAACTAGCCCAGTCATCTATACACCTCTTTAACAAAATAATTTAAGAAATAATAAAAATAAGAACTCAACTTGTACAAGGTTTTCTCTTCTTGTACTTATTCTTTCTTTTTCTTTTCTTTTCTTTTCTTTTCTTTTTTCTTTTTTAATTTTTCTTTTTCTTTCTTTCCTCTTTTTTTTAATAAGTACCCATAAAGATAAGGTACAAAACGAGCATAATTTACATAAATCAAAAACGAGAGTTCATTGACTCCAACCTTACATTGCTAAGTGCAACTGATAACATTCTTCAATATCGCACGTGGAGTTTTAACGTCCCCAAAATAAAAATGAAAATTACATAAAATCCTATAGAGGGTATCGGAAAACGGGGTTAGTAGAGAGTATTCGACTCTTAAGAATGAAACATGAATAGAACAGGAGACAAGACACTTCATAGATTATTTACACTTCATTCCCCACAATTAAACTATTGTTCGAACGGAAGTCTAAATATCCTAACCAAAGCATCTAACCACGTCACTTCATCAAGGTTCCAATCAATATCAATACACACAACTCAAATCAACCACAAGAAAGCATACAAAAACCAAACCAAAGACAACCCCCCCCACACTTAAACCATACAATGTCCACATTGTATAAAACGAAAAATTAAGCTAAGTATGGTAAAAGGTAAGAGAAAGAGAGATACGTCCCTGAAATCGTGCTCGTGATGATGAGTTGAGCGTCAAAATTCATCCAACGGGCTGTATCATCGAAGGGAAACTGAAACAAAAGAAACAAAAACACGCAAAAACAAATAAAGTTAAAAAGGGGCTTGGGTTGCCTCCAAAGAAGCGGTCGTTTAACGTCTCTAACTTGACGACGTCCACGTTCGATGTCATCCCGGGTCTAAAAATAGATAACGATCGTGCCACGCCTTGGTATTATCCAAGAGCAAGAATTGGCGATGATAATCACCAAGGCGGGCATAAAAAGCATGTCCCGAGATGCAAAACACTCCAACTAGCTTCGGAGGTCGGAAACGCGAGTAATCGATCACCTCGAATATATCAAACGGCAATTGTAGCATGGGGTGATCGGGCACCTTCTCGACTTCCTCTTCAAACACCTCCTTCTCATGTTCGTACAAAGAATCAAGCGGCACGGCATGAGGTTCAGTAAATTCACCCGAAGTCAACTCTCCCACACAGTCGTGTATATAATCCTCAAAAATCACGGGAGAGGCAATGCCGACTTCCACCTCCTTCTTCTCACCCACAAATTTCACATCTTCACACACCTTGTTCAAAATATCATCAAAGCTGGAATTGCCATCAACAAAGGTGGAATTTTTCATATCAAAGACGGGCAACTCCTCATGACAAGGTTGGTCAAGCTCGTACACCTTGTTGCCAAATTGCTCTAATTGAATATCGAGGCGTTCTATGCATTTATCCATACGTTCTATGCGTTCGTCCATACGTCTAGTCGCTTCCACAATCTCAGCTAAAAGATCTAGAGAAACAGTGACGGAATGATCGCCGCTCGAAATATACGCATTGGATGTGGGTGGAGTGTAAACGTCGTAACTCGAAGAATGGAAATCTTTAAACGTATGAGCATACGAGTTCGCGTTCGGATAAGGCAGGACAAGTTGAGCATAAGAATCTTCAAGACCCGGATCATAATACCCACGAGACGGTGCATAAGAATCCATACTCAGATTACAGCAATATGAAGGACATGGGCTGGGATAGTTAAAACCATGGGCCCATTCTTGACTGCTCGGAGCATACAGGTCATAATGTGGCGGGGGGACTTGATAATCGTAAGTTGGAGCGCAAATGTCATCATATGGCGAACTAACTTGATATTCCGCCATCTTTAATCAATTATCTCAAATCGTCGAAGAATCGGCTACAAGCACAATACTCAACAAACGAGATTAAGCATACCAAAAAGAACAAAAAGAAACAAAAATAAAAATCAACAACAAACACTACACAAATAAACAAATAAAAGCAAACACCAAAAATCGTAGCCTTTAGCCTTCCCCGGCAACGGCACCAAATTTTGAATCGAACTTTTTCGCATTTAAAATAATGAAAAGCTCGTCCGCAAGAGAACGGAGCTATTGTAGGCGATAAGTTGACTCGAGTCGAATCACAAGGAAGACTAATCGGAAACTATTCTGGTGTTCGATTTTACGTAAATTACTACGAAATTAAAAACTAGACTAGACTAAATTAAACACGCGATCAAATAAAGTTTGGGATTTTCTAACATCTACGAGCAATAAAATTAAAAGCTTTTAAAAATGATTAATAAAAGTGAGGGTCTAGTGCATAAAATCATCTCCACGATCGGGGTTGTCAGTCCCGATGTTTCTAAATGACCCTAAGCACTAGAACGATAAAATTAGCCTACAAGCATCATCATGATCAACTTCATAATAACAACGCAAGCATGATCACAATCGATAATAAAACAACAACTAATCTAACGAGAACTAACAACTAAACTACTAAGCAAATAACATAAATTAACAACTAGGAAAAACAATAAAAGGTTTATACTAAATTAACAAAAGCAAAGTACATAACAACATCAAAGCAAAGATTATTAAAGCCAAATACACAAAGCAAATAAAAGGCGCAGAAAAACCTATAATCTATAAAAGCATCAGCCATCCATCGATCTTCAGCGTCGAGAAGCGGTCTTGAACGTCGAATGAATGGAAATGACAAAAATAACAAATTATTAAGTGCTAATTTTGCGTGAATTGAAAGGGTGGCATGAACCGAGGGTTGTTGACAGTCTCTGAACCTTTCCCCCTCGTCCCAGCACCTTAAAAACGAAGAAACCACCGGCCTTTTATAGAATTTTGAAAATAACCGCTCAAACTGCCGGAGCGTCGACGGTGCGTCGATCGACGCGAGCCAGGCTGCACGCGTCGACCAGGCAATGCGTCGATCGATGGAGCTAGGATCGACGCAACAGAACATTTGCGTCGACGGTGCGTCGGTCGACGCGGGCCAGGCTGCACGCGTCGACCAGGCAGTGCGTCGATCGACAGAGCTAGGATCGACACAACAGAACATTTGCGTCGACAGTGCGTCAGTCGACGCGAGCCAGGCTGCGGCAGCTAGTGTCAGCATGACTCGGACACTGGGTAACCCAGTATCAGACTGGTACCCAGTGTCAGCACAGCACATTGCTTATCCAATCTTCGTCTTCTCGAGCTATAACACTAAAATAAAGAAAAATTAGATTATTTCATAAAAAATAAAGTAAGAATACATTAAACACCAAACGAGATGAAAAACATCAAAAGGAAGGAAAATGATAAAAAGATAAACCTAAACACCCTAAAAGCACACAACATACGATGCAAAAGCACACGAAAACCACATACAAATATGTACAAATCATATATCAATAAACATATTTTATATTATTTATTAATTATTACAGATCTTATGTATGGAGTTCTCTCTCTATATAGATTTCCACAATTGAAAAAACAATAAAGCATTCATACAATGAGATTGACAAGTAAACTCATAATAATTTTCTTTTATATTAATATAGTACATTAGGTTAATCCTATAAATTAAAAAAAATCATTCTTGTATCTATAATTCATTTTTTATTTATCCATAAATAAATTAGCAAATTCACAAAGTCTACGATTATTGGCATCAAACACAATTGTCGAATATAAGTCATGACGGTAACTTTCATATCTTTTATAGTTTATAAAACAAAATTATACAGTGCGTTGGAATGTTAATGAGTAATTTTCAATATATTAGATATCCTCGTTTTTTATATTCATTTATGTGTATAGTCATTAAACAATCTATCTAAAAAACTTTATATCCGATCTTAATCATATTTTTCTCTTACACTGGTTTGTTTGTTTATATTTATTTAATTTAAACATATAGGTTATGACTTGCATTTCATATTTAAGTCAATCAAATTAATGTATTATTCTATGTGCTTTAACAATCTCGAGAAACAATCCAATAAAAGTTTTGAATGTAAGTTTCTTTTTTATTTGGGTTTTGAAAGTCTCTATTTACTCTAATAATTAGCATTAAAAAAATCTTGAAATAATTATATGTGTATTTTATCAAACTCTATTATAAGTTATCCATTCAGATTTATTTTCAATAATGTTATTTTGAGAGTTCGTTGGTTTACTTTAACGATAAGTCTCAAAAATATCGGATATAGCTTAATCATTCAAGACATATTAGACATAGTTTAATTAATAAAAAACATATTTGATATAGAGAGATGATTATTAGAATGTTGATGTAATAATATCCAATATAAAGACTAATATGTTGTTATATCCGACCCTAAATATATTTATATATTTCTGAGTATCTATTTTCCTTATAACATAATATTATAATTAATTTAATCATATCAATTAGTCTCATAAATTTTAGGAAATATCTTTAGCACAAGTAATTACTTAAATTTATATTGCACTACCTATTAGAAACTAATCTGATTTAGGTATGATTATTGAAGTGTGGTTTTTTGTGGTGTTGAAATGAATCAACGGGTTCATGGCTTGGTTTTATCGGAATTCGATTCGATTAAGAGAATCAATGTGTTTCGAGCTTTGAAAATAGAAAGAATATGAAAATAATGCAATTAAAATAGCTAAACTAAACTAGAAAATGAAAGTGCAAGTTGGTAGGATGCCTTAACATGAAAATGCAAGCAATTAATGAAAACAAGTAAAAACAAGCATTGTTTCACCAAGTACAAGCATGCATGCACAAGGTACAACTATGCATAAAATCCTAAATAAAGCAAATTAACAAAAATTGAAAGCATAGATGTAAAGAGCAATGGAAATTAGCAAGAAAGTTTGAAACTTTAAGAAAAATAACAAGAAACAAAGCCTAGATTTAGGATTAAGCATGAAACAAAGCATAAAAATAAAAATCAAAATAAAGCATAGGAAAAACTCAAAATCAAGACGATCCAAGAGCCGATCTATGATCTAGATGTGTCACTCATCTAGATTCCATAGCCAAATCATAAGTTTCATCATGAATTCAAGGTGCTAAGGCAAAAAGCATAACATGAAGAACAAGCATGGAAATGAAGAACAAGCATAGAAATAAAACATAAGAACATGAAATTGAAAGGAAAACTTACTTGAATTAAAGGAAAGAGTAGCAAGCTTGAATTTAATTGCATCAAAAGTAACAATCCAAAGGAGTATTTGGATTCTTCTTAGGCTTACAAACCCAAGGAGGTGCTTGGAATTAAATCTAAAACTAGAAAAGAAATTACATCAAAGCTTGAAATTGAATCTAAAACCTAAGAGAGAGAAATTAGATCTTAAAAACTAGAGAGAGGATTTTTAATCCCCAAACCCATGCTTGAGTTGGGAGAAAATGAGAGGTGTTTTTACAAAATGAGAGAAGTCTACTATTTATATTACATTTAATTGGGTTTAAATGGGCCAATTTGGGATTTTTAGGCTTAATTTCATGAATTTGACCAAAATTGACAAGTTTTGACCAAGATGGATCAAGGTGGCTCGGTCTTGGCTCAAGGTGGCTTGGTCTGGGGCATCCATGGGTGTGTTGGGGCTGGCTGGGGCGTGGCTGGAGGTGCTGGGCACGATTCTGGGCGAGAATTCGGGCGCAGAAGTGGGCTAAGCTGGGCGCTGGCTGGGCAAGCCTGGGCTGAAGTCTGGGCGCGAAACTGGGCAAGCCTGGGCGAGAATCTGGGCACGAAACTGCTGCCTAGGGGGCTGCTCCTTAGGCGTGAAAGTGGGCAAGCCCAGGCTAGGCTAGGCCACCATTCCAGAATGTTTGCTCCCTTTTAAGCTTGATCTTGGCACCAACTTGGGCATGAAAATAGGCAAGGTTAGACTTGGATTTTTGGCCTCCATGCCTTAGCTTGATTTAAAAATCATTAAACCACCTATTAAAAGAGAATTTTAATTATTAAAACCCAAGAATTACACCAAACCTCAAGGTAATTGAACCAATTAACCCGTTAAAATATAAAATTAACAAGTCAAGTGAACTAATTACCATAAATAATTACTTAAATTTATGTTTTCAATAATATAATATTATAATTGATTTAATCATATCAATTAAACGTCTTTACCAAAATAAATTAATTCAATTTTCAGATATAATTGAATGGCAACTCAATAAATATAACACCTTCAAGTTAATGTATACGAAGTATAAAAAGTCATTTCCAGATAAAGCGTATTAAGAATATTGTCAAATATAATAATATTATTTTTCCATATTTATCATGAATAAATATTTATATTAATTGGTTTTTTTAATATTAAATAATAATATTTTCTATCTTTGTATAAATTCCATGATTTTTTTATATTGAATTATGTTTGATAATAAAACAGATAATGATTCAATGTTAGTCTTATCTACATATGCAATTTACTTTTTTCGATAAAATCACTCTAATTTACATATTTATAGCTATTTTTAATTTAAATTAATATAAATTGTTTAGTTATTATACAGAATGATTTTATGTAACAGCATATATTCTATATGCAATTAGTATAGTACATCTAATTACAAAAACTATTACTTTTATTTTGCAAAAAATACAAATATATCTGGATCGACTACGATAGAGCGTTATACAGATCGGATTGATGCAATAGATAATTTACAATCGTCCAAAGTGGGTAAAGTTTCAAATCTTTTTTAGTGACTTCCTAGGACAGATACTTCTAATGGTATTTTATTATTTTGCTATAATTTTCTTGCCATCAATACTAATATAAAATAATCCCTAAAAAGATACACTCACTCTCAATCTCTTTTGGGTCTTTAATATTATTGTTATAATGTGTAATTGTTAGGATTATTATTATTTTTAGTAGTGGTAGTATTAGTATTATTAATATTATTATTCTTTATACAAAATATTTATCAATTAACCTATATCATTCTATAGTTTTGACACTATTCACAAATTGTCTGAAAGACATGCATAATTATCTATTTTTGCAAATATTTCTAAAAGATGCGAATGGAAATTAGATCATCAGTTGTATAAAAGTTAGATCAATATCAGCCAACTTCCAAACGAAAAAGAGGAAGACCTTCTAAAAAACCAATTGTTACTACCAACCGTATTATTTTAGAGCATCAATACTAAGTTTAATTTATATTTAAGTTATGTTTTTATTTTCTATATAATAATAAAAAAAGTAATTAATCTAATATTTTAATTAATATTGTCATTGTTTGGTTCTAGAGAGCAAGATGTCTCTCTCCTTATTTTTTAAAGAAAATATACAAACATACAAAAATCAATTTATTTGCATATGTTGTGTGTTTATTATAAAAATCTCAATTGTAATGTGTGTACACACACACACACACACACACACACACACACACACACACACACACACACACACACACACACAGCCGACCACCCCACCGCTGCTGCTGTCCGGCCGCCGCTGGAAAATTTTCCCGGCGAGATTTTTTTTTTTTTTTTTGCCCAACAAATATAAAGTTAGAAATATCACTATAAAGTAAGAGGTTTTTAATAAAAAAATTTCTTACTTTTTCATACATAAAGTATGAGATTTTCACTATAAAGTAAGATTTTTTCTTTTTTTTTAACATAAATTAAAAATATCTTTATTTTTGAAAATAAAGTAAGAAATTTCACTATAAAATAAGAACTTTTTCTACTTTTTCGAATATAAAATAACAAAATTTCTTACTTTAAATGATATAAAGTAAGAGACTTTATTAATTTTTTGAACATAAAGTATGAAATTTCACTATAAAATAATAATATATAATTTGTATTAAATAAGAAAATACATAATAATAATTTGCTATTAAGCAAGAATTTTTTTTTCTCTATTTTTTTTGGCAAAACAAAAGTGTGTAATAAGTAAAAAAAAATAGTAATAAGTAAAAAATACATAACAAAATTTGCACATCAAAGCAAGAAACTTTTGCAATCAAATAAAATACTTTTTGTCATCAAGTATGAATTTTTGGACATTAAATAAAAAATCTGTTACATATAGTAAGAAATTCGTACATATAGTAAAAATTATTTCCGGTGACCGAAATTATTTTTTGGACATTAAGTAAAAATGTTTGGACATATAATAAGAAATGTTTTCACATATAGTAAGAAATGCATACATATAGTAAAAAATCCAGACATATAGTAAGAAAAATATTTGGGTCGAAAAAAAACTGACTCCATAGACATGTAGTAAGAAATTCAGACATACAGTAAGAAATTTTGGG
>BMAC01000189.1:253548-267888 GCA_014905375.1 Phtheirospermum japonicum
ACCATCAAGATTATCCAATCTAATGGTCAAGATGAGTCCCTAGGTTCACATATAATGACGGGTTCTCATTTGAACCCAACCCTATATATATATATATATATATATATATATATATATATATATATATAGGGAGGTGGTGGTGTATTATTTATTGATATTATTATTATTATTATTATTATTATTATTATTATTATTATTATTATTATTATTATTATTAGGGTTAACCTTGTAATTGTATATTTGTGGTTGGACTATTTGACATTTTGTATAATTAGTCTTAGTATTTGACAAAAATATTTTTTCCTATGTAGTATTTGGCAATTGCCCCTAGTTTAAATTGTATGTTCTTTTACACATTAAAGTTACAAGTAATAATTGATAAATCCAGTATATAAAACTATTGTCCATTGGTTGTGATATATTACACAAATTTCAAATTCTCAATATAGTTTCATTTATTTATTTAGTATCACAATGCTTTTTTTAAAAAGAATTAACCTAATTTCAAGGTAGACCTTAAATTTTGAAATAATATTGTTAATACATATATGATTAATAATTCTTAATATGCAATAGTTATTTAATATATTTTTCTATTAGTCAATATTTTTAATATTGTAACAGAAAATACTCCCCCACAAAAAGTGGGAAGACAATTTCTGATGTCTACTTTTGAAAAAGTAAACTTCAAAGCATTCATGTTATTCATATTTTATTCAATATTATGTCTTCAATGAAACTCAAAAATAAATGAGTGGATCCGCAGGAAGCAAAGATTGTAAGTTGCTTGGGTAGATTATGCTCCCCCAGGTTTCTGGTGATAACTTTTACGCTCGATGCCTACTTAATATCATTCGAGGAGCACAATTTCATGATGATTTTAAAAAGTTAACGACAAGCAACGTGATACATATCGTGATGTGTGCTACTCAGTTGAGCTATTGGATGATGATAGGGAATATATCGAAGAGGCAAGTTATTGAGATCTGCACATTCTATTAGGTCATTATTCATGACATTACTTGCATCCAAATGTATATCTCGACCAAAAATTATTGAGAAAAATATTGAAAATATTTGTTAGATAACATTTTATATAAACAACGAAAGTTAAGAAACAACAAAGGTATTAATTATTAATTTTCAATTATTTCCACAATTTTTTGATATTATTCTTTTATATATTGTTTCATAGAAATTAATTTAAGTATAATAATAATAATTCTTTTTTTTTGTAAAGATTTGAAAATGAAGTTGAAATTTAAAACCTTACTTTGCTGGAAGTAGACAAGTTATTGCATAGCATAAGGAAGAGCTTAAATAATTTTCCTTCAATTCCAATTCCAATTGAAGTGGACTCTAATATTTCTTTCAATAGATATATCGCTGAGGAATTGGACTATGACCGTGATGCACTCATTGAAGAATACACTAAACTGTTTCAAGATCTGAATAAAGACAAAAAAATACGTGTATGGCGCGGTCATGAAATATGTTCGTTCGATAAAGAGGGGCTTATTCTTTGTTTATGGATATGGACAAACTGGCAAAACTTTTATCTGGAGGACTCTTTCTGTAGCCGTGAGATCTAATGGTGGAATTGTATTAAATGTTAAATCTAGCGGCATAGCTTCTCTCCCTCTTCCAAAAGGAAGATCAGTTCATTCTAGGTTAAAGTCCCATTCAATCTTCACGAATAATCATCATGTATAATTTTTCAGGGTACCTCCCTTGCGGATTTAACGGTATATGTGTAACTGATAATTTGGGATGAAACTCTGATGATGCATATATATTTTTTTTGAAGTTATAGACAAAATATTGAATGATATTATGGGACTCAAGAATCGAGAGGTTATAGATATTTTATTCAGAGGTAAGACTGTGGTACTCGGTAAATATTCTTATCAGATTCTTCCAGTGATTCCTAATAAAGGTACTATGCTAGACATAGTACATGAAACCATCAATTCCTCCCACTTGTGGAGTCATTGTACAATTTTGAGATGGACAAAAAATATGAGGCTTCAAAATCTCAACTCATATCCTGATTTCAGTTGAGTTAAAAGAATTTTCTTAGTAGATAAATAACATTGGATATGAGACAGTTGGAAGATCCAATGATGTCATCATTGAAATCGATATCCCATATGATCTATTGTTGTTAGATGATGGTGATTCTGTTGCATCGAATGTGGCTAGCGCATATCCACAATTCAGAACAAATACCAAGTATTCTGTTTATCTAAAGGGCCGAGCTATTCTTGCACCAACACTTAATGTACTCAATTTAATTAATAAATATATGATTTCATTGAATTAAGGGGAATGTGAGAATATTTGAGCTCAGATAATGTGTGCAATTCTGATGCAAACATTGACGTTTTGCAAGATGTCCACGCACCAGAGTTTTTAAATACAATCAAGTGTTTTGGGTTGCCGAATCAATTGGAATCCGATTGAAAGTTGGTACTCCAATCATATTTTTGAAAAATATTGATCATTCACTTAGTTTGTGCAATGGTACTAGATTGGTTGTTATGAAACTGGGTTGTTTTAGAGGAAATAATTCTCCAAAGAAGCAACGCAGGTGAATTAGTACTCATCCCATGAATAATCGTAATTCCATCAGATCATAGGTTGCCTTTTAAGTTCAATGACAACAATCTCCAGTTATCATGTCATATGCAATGAAAGTTAATAAAACTCAAGACAAATCTCTATCTCAAGTCGGACTTTTCTTGAGAAAACTTATTTTTAGTCATGGTCAACTGTAAGTTGCAATATTAAGGGTGACCAACCAAAAGGGTTTAAAAACTTTGGTTTGCGATGATGAATACAAACGTATAATTTGTTTTTACTAATCTCTCTCTCTCTCTCTCTCTCTCTCTCTCTCTCTCTATATATATATATATATATATATATATATATATTAAAGCAGAGGTCTGGAGAGAGAGAAAAATATGAGTGGAATGCCACGTAGGATTATTTTCTTTTTTTAGTTATGTAGGAATTTTATTAACATAATTATGATAAATACCATAATTAATATTAATGATGATTTGATTCACCTAGGATTAGTTTCTTTTTTTAATTATGTAGGAATCTTCTTAACATAATTAGGATAGATACTCTAATTAACATAAGAATTAATATATATATATATATATATATATATATATATATATATAATTAACATTATAAAAATAAGAGTATTATATATATATATATAATCACTTATATGTTATTTTAATTTTTATAATGAGTTTTTCTCTCTCTTTTTTTTTTTTTAAATTCCAAGTCCAACAATATCAAATTTGTCATTTTCTCTCAAAAATAATTTGATCACTTTATTTAATTAAATTATAAAAAAACGCACAATATAATATAATTTGATATTATTCTTATTACTATCAACATGTTTTTTATAAAATATTGTTACAATTCAATACTTTTTTATTTGAATTGGTTTCATAAAATAATATATTTTGTTATTATCTCAAAAACCATTTAAAACAATACAAGTGCAAACCCAGCACCAAGTGGGATGAACATTATGACATCAACTACAATAGATTTTAAAAAATATGAACTAATTCAAAAATAAGAAAAGGAAAGGCCGCCTTTGAAAGCAAATTTTACTAAAAACAGTAATTTTGAAAGCATTAATGTCATACTTAATATCGATTGAAGTTCAAAATCGAATTTATTCTCTTAGGTATGCATTTATATTTTACATACTAATCACTTCAACATCATTGTAATATTTACATTTAAATTTAATACTTATACTATCATCTGCTCATTGTGCAGAGGAAAAAAATTACCTTCACACGAATTATAGTAGATAAAAAAAACACGTAAGAGAGAGAAAAAGTCATGTAGGATTATTTTTCTTTTTTTAATTATATAGGAATTTACTTAATATAATTAGGATAAATACCCTAATTAATATTAAAAATAACAAGATCCTTTAAATATATATATATATATATATATATATATATATATATATACATATAAATATTATTTTATTTTATATTTTTTTTAATTGTGAGTCCAAATAATATCAAAAGTAATTTGACCACTTTTTTAAATCAGATTATATAAAAATGATAACATAATTTAGTATTTATTTTATTGGCTATCAACGTGTTATCTATCAAATATTATTACGATTCAATACTTTTTTTTATTTGAATTGATCTCATAAATAATGTTTAATATTAATGATGATTTAGTTTCTTTTTAATTATGTAAAAAATTTCTTAACATAATTAGGATGGATACCCTGATTAATATATAAAAATATTAATAAGATCATTTGAATATATGTATATATATATGTATATATTATTTTGGTTTTTATTGTGAGTCCAAAAATATGAAATTTGTCATGTTTTCTCAAAACTAATTTGGCCACTTTTTAAAATAAAATATGCAAAATTGCACAATGTAATACAATGCAGCATTTGTTTTATTGGCTATCAACATGTTATTTATAAAATATTATTACTATTCAATACTTTTGATTTGAATTGATTTTATAAAATAATGTATTTTGTTACTATCTAAGTAATCATGCAAAATAACACAAGTGCGAAACTAGCATCGGGTGGAATGAACGTTGTGGCATCAACTATAATAGGTTCGTAAAAAGATCAACTAATGGCATCAACTATAATAGGTTCGTAAAAAGATCAACTAATCCCATAACCAAGAAGGGAAAGTCGCCTCTAAAAGTAAATATTACTAATGATGGTAATCTTGAAAGCATTCATAACATACTTAATTTATATCGAAATTCAAAATCTAGATAACTCCATTAGATATTCATTTACGTTTTACATACCAATCACTTTAACTTCATTTGAATATTCATATTTTGTTTCATATACTTTGTAGAGATAACAATGTAAGAAATTCTCTTCATACCAAATTTGTAGCATACTTACAATCCATGATGGATAATAAAATAATTCATTTAGAATGATCAAAAAAATATTTTTGGAGATGATGGTGTTGCAAAAGTTTAGAATTACCAAACAAATATTTTCCTAAATAAGCCAGTTTTCAGTCATGGTTAATTGTACGTTGCTATATCAAGTGTAACTAATTGTAAGGGTTTAAAAATATTGATCGGCGATTATTAGAATAAACGTAGTAATAATATTATAAATGTTGTGTATAAGAAAATTTTTCATAATTTGTAAAGTACATTTCGTCTAATAACAATCATTCTATGAACAGGTTATATTATTTTCAATATTATTCGATTTTTAAATAATATTTATATGTATTATATATAGGGAGTGGTTTCGATGGTGTGAGAACTAGGGATGGTTCTCACTGAAATATATACATACATACATACATACATATATACATACATACATACAAACATACATACATACATACAACTAAAGTATACATATATACAATTACTTATTTAAATATTTTAATACATTTTCTGCCAAAATTAATAAAGTCATGGATGCAATACATTTAACCAAGGGTGGTGTATTTCTCATCTATGGATACAGATGACGCTTTCTACAAATCTAATAGTGGAATTGTTAATGTAATATCTAACGACATACCTTCTCTTATTTTGAAAGGAAGAATTAGGCATTCTAGATTTAAGGTTCCTTTTAATATCCAATAAGATCTCGATGTTTCCTGGTACTCCACTTGCAAAATTAATGGTGGATGCGCATCTCATTATTTGGGATGAATCTCCAATGATGCATAGCCATTATTCCGATACTCTAGACAAAACATTGAAAGACGTGATGAGATCGCAAAATAATTATAATACGCGGCTTTCATTTGGTAACAAAATAATAATTCTTTGTGGAGATTTTCATCAAATTTTGCCTGTTGTTCCAAATGGCGTTAGACCAGACATATTTCACATGATGATCAAATTTTCACATTTATGGACTCATTACATGGTTTTAAAGTTGACCAAGAATGTGGTGCTTCAAAATCACAATTCAGATCCCGATTGTGTCAAGTTAAAAAAAATTGTCAATTCGATAAATAGTATACGAGATGAAATAGTTGGAGGACCAAACGATGGTATCGCTCAAATTGAAATCCAGGTGATCTATTATTGAAAGATGATGGTGACCATGTTCCGTCAATTGTGGCCAACACATATCCACAATTTGAAAAAACTACTGAATGTTTCATTTATTTGGAGGGTCGTGCTATTCAATCCCTAACACTTGATGTCGTGGATTTGATTAATAAATATAGGATGTCATAAAATGATGGAGAATTAAAGTTTCAATTCAAACATTGACATATTGTAGAACGTCCACTCACCAAAGTTTCTAAACACCATTAAGTGTTATGGATTGCCGAACTATGAGCTAAAACTAAAAATTAGAATTTCACTCATGTTGTTGAGAAATATTGTTTCATTTCTTTATGTTGTTTAATGTTGGTTGTTACAAAACTTGACGATCATATTGTATAGGCTAATATTTCCAATGCAAGTGAATTGTTGTTCGTCCCTAAAATAATTGTCACACCATCTAATTTGAGCTTGCCTTTCAAATTCCAACGGAGACAATTTCCTCTGATTGTGTCATATACTATGATGATCAACAAAATTCAAAGACAATCTCTCTCTCACGTTGGACTTTTCCTGAAAAATTTACTTTTCAGTCATGATCAGTTGTACGTTGCTATATCAAGTAGGGGTGGAAAAATGAGGCACGACATGATTGACCGACACGAACACAACACAAAATAATTGGCTGTGGGTTGAGGCTTAGTGGATTCGTGCCTTATCGGGCCGACACGATAAGACACGTTAAGTAATGAGTTGATAACGCGCTAACCCGATAATATTTTAATTTCCCCTTTATATTCATTTACTCATTGTTAGTATCTGTGATCTTTAATTTATCATTAATACATTTGTCATATTATAATTTTAAATATATTTGACAATTTGTATTGATAATTTTATAGATATGTATTATATCTATTAAGAAAATCGTGTATTTTATTAATTAACGGGCCTAATGTGCTTAACGGGTAAGATTAAATAAACTCAGTATTTTTATTTATGGTGCCTATTGTACTGTGTCGTACTAATGTGCTTAACGGGTAAGATTAAATAAACTCAGTATTTTTGTTTATGGTGCCTATTGTACCGTGTCGTACTTTTTGTATTTTTAGCGCGTCGTGATTAGGGTTTAGATTATAGGGCCGATAAGCTTATCGTGTAGTGTTCGTGCCTATATTATTGTGTCGTTCCTTATTGTGCCGGCCCGATAAGAACCCGACACGACTGATTTGTCAGCCTTGATATCAAGGGTGATCAATTGTAAGGGTTTAAAAATACTGATCGACGATGATGAGAATAAACATTGTAACAAAACTATAAAAGTTGTTTATAAGAAGATTTTTCATAATTTATAAACTACATTTTGTCTAATAACAATTATTTTATGAACCGGGTTATATTATTTTCAATACTGTTCGATCTTTAAATAATATTTAGATGATTTATATATATGGAGCAGTTATAGTAAAAATCATATCTAATTTGAGAACCAGTGATGGTTCTCACCAAAATACACACACACATATAACTTAAGTATACATATATACAATTACTTATTTAAATACTTTAATACATTTAAAGTAACTATTTTTATTTACATAAAATAAAATAAAAAATTATCGTGCAACGCACGGGCAAAATACTAGTATTGTGTACAAAGAAGTATTTCATAATTTGTAAACTACAATATTTTTTGATTAATAATAGTTTTATTAATTATGTTCAATATAACGTTTAATTCTTCAATTTTCTTCAATTTATTATTTTAACTTTTGCCTTATTTTACTTTGGTTTAAATAAGTATAACCACTTATTTATACATTATAAATAATTCAACATAAGAATAATATTCAAAAGATTGATAATTACACTTTCAAATCATTCTCCCGTGCAACGCACGGGAGTAACACTAGTTATTATTATATATAAGATAAAAAGTAATTGATTGCGAGTTTCTATAAATTTCAATTAAACGTATTATTACTTCAGACACGGATATTTATAGACATAAATTATGAGAATATTGTCACAATGACGTAATATGTTTTCTTTTGATCATTATTCAAATACGGAATTAAGACTGGTAACATACAATACGTTCAACATAGAATCCAATATAAAATTAAGACTCGTAACATAAACTGGAAGGATATAGATTATCCAAATCAGAAGGAATGAATACATGGGCTTCTGAATGAATATGGGACAAAATTCTCAAATCAACAAAAGAATGATTTTTCGTATCGAGAATAATTGTGACAGGTAAACCTTTATTCTTTTTTTTAATAATTAAAAATACAGTTTCATAAAAAATAAAAAAAAGAAGAAGAAGATTATCCACTTCGTTAAATTGATTACACAAAAACACTCAATTTATAATTTTGGATGACCAGAAAGGGAGTTGTGAGGAAAAAAAAGAGAGAGAGAGATGAAGCACCTTGAAAAAAAAGTAATAGCAGCGAGGTGAGTGGGAGGATAAATTTTGTGAGCAAAACCTAGATTTTTAGGTAGACGAAAGAAATGAGAAAAAGTGTTATTTTATATCCTTGCCAATTATACATAAAAGGAAGGATTTTTAGAAAAATGATGTGAGAATGCCACATCAGATTTCCAACACATAACCAAATGACACATGTCAAATGAATGATTGTGAGCTTGACACATACACAAGATGTCAACAGAATTAACAATATGAGTTGATATCACGCAACAACACACACATTTAGACACAATAATAGGGTTGCCAACCGCCACCACCGGCGAACGTCGCCGCCACCGTAGCTATCCTCCTACAATTACCGAAACCCTCTCTTTCATGATGTACACCATTTAAAAAAAACAAAGTTCAATAGCCAAAATAAAATTAATAATAATAATAAACTTTCTCCATACAAAACCCAAACCCTGTATACAAATTTGATGAACGCATATACACTCACCCACCACCACAACGGCGATTGGCGGCAAGGCTGGATTTTTCGTCAGACACACACACACACACACACACAATATATATATATATATATATATATTTCTGATGCGCCATGGTTTGCCAATGTCAATCAAGCAAAATAGAATTGGCAAGTATTGGTGAATCTTTCTTGTGAACTCTGTGCCTAATATTTTTCAACTCTCTCATTAGGTGAGACCCACAAAATAAGTTCCTGTTTACTTTCATTTAATCCATCCTCATTTATTTTTGCTCCCCACTCCCTAGTATAAAAACAATTAAAGTGAATTCCCTATCCACATACAATGACTAAATTACCCTCCTGTAAACACAAGTTTACATGTATTTCCTTTTATTTTTCATTTTATGCGATGTGGACCATTTTATTGGTGCCGCTACCATCATTGTAAAAACTCAATGAATCTTATGCCTCGATATAATATTAAGCCTAGCCACGGTTCCATAACCGCCAGTTATGGTTTCGAAATCGGTTTCTAATTCCCCAAAATGGGAACCGTAACTGTAACCGTGGCATTACGGTTCCTCCACGGTTCTGGTTACGATTTTAACTGGAACTGTCTATCTTTTTTTATTTTTTTATTTTTTATTTTTATTATTTTAATATATTTAAATCTTATAAAATATTTTTAATTATATATATAATTTATAGTATTATTTATAAATATAATACATTATATAATATATATAAAAAATAAAAATAAATGAAAATCAAGGAACTGTCGGTTTCGGTTCCTATTTCGAAACCACCGGTTCACGATTTTTGAAAACTTGCAACCGTAACTATAACCTTAAATGCCAGTTCCAGTTCCGGAAATCGTTGACCACAGTTCTGGTTTTTGACTCGTTGACTACGGTTCCAGTTACAGTTTTGATTCGGTTCCATTTTCATTTGGCTAGGTCTAGATAATATCATCGCCCTTGTTCCAAATTTGAAGGTGGATTTTGGGTACGAGGACCCAATCAGCGGCAACGTGAATTTAATGTACTTAAAAATCATAACATTGGTCATCCATTACTCCATCATCCGACTATCAAACTTCAATGGTCACCACTGTTTAATTCTTCTCATGTTAATGTACAAAACTTCTGATTTAGAATTTCAAATCGAGTAGATACGGGTTGGGTTGTAGAAGTGTTGTGTATGATATGTGTGTGGATTATGTGTGTGCTTTACTAGTCAGGTGTGGCAAGGAATTGGCCGAGGTGTGCCGAGAAAGTCGTCGATGGTAAGGGTTACCAGTTAGGCCGGCGTCAGGGTTGATAGTGGTGGTTGGTGGCGAGAAGGGTTAGATGGTAATAGGTTATGTGTCTTGGGGGAGAATAAAGGAAATTTGATAGATTTTTGGGCCTAATTAAAATTTTTATAAACTTCATTTCAGTCCCTTATGTTTTTTAGGCCTAAGTAACTAAATGTATGCGCATCTAATACTTAGTTCGCGTGTATTTAACTTAGTTTATATTCATCCAATACTTGGGAGTTTTTTTTTTTTTTTTTTTGTTATGCATTTAGTATTTTAGCCCAAAAAATATAAGGAATTGGAATGAAGTGTATAAGATTTTTAATTGTGCCTAAAAGTTTTATCTAATTCCCTTTAGTCTCCCCCAAACCCCATAATCCGTCACCATCTAACTCTTCTCGCTGCCAACCACTGCTATCAACCCCGGCGTCGGCCCTAACTGGTAACCTGTGCCAACGACGACTTTCTTGGCACACCTCGACCAATTTCCATCCACAATCGGCTAAGAACACACACAGACACATAATCCACACATTATTACATACAACACTTCTTCAATACAACCCGTATCTACTCAGATTGAAATTCTAAATCAGTAGTTTTGTTCATTAACACGAGGTGAGTTCAACGGTGGTGACCAATTGAAGTTTGATGGTCGGACGATGGAGTATTGGACGACCAAAGTAATGATTTTTAATATTTTCGCTGAGTGGAACCTCGTATCCAAAATCCACTTTCAAAGTTGGAATAATGGCCACAATATTACCTAGAGGCAAAAGATTTATTGAGTTTTTACGATGGCGGTGAGATGGTCAATGGCAGCGACAAGATGGTCCATGTCGTCTAGAAAAAAAAAGGGAAAAGAAAGCCAAGTAAATTTGTGTTTACACATATGAGGGCATTTTAGTCTTTGTATGTGAGTGAGGAGTCTACTTTAAATATATTTTTATGTTGGGTTATGCATAGTGAAAACAAATGAAGAGACACTACAAAAAATAATATTTTACCGAGGGGAACACCTAGGGAAATATTGCCCTCGAAAATCCCGAGGGCATTACCGACAACTATTACCGAAGGTCAAATAATTTCGTTAATGCTCCTTTCGATAAATTCTTCAAAAAAACGGCACCAATGTTTCCCGCCATTATTACTGAAGGCTTTTTTAGGGAAATTTACCCAGTGCATTAACCCCTCGAAAAAACCGAGGGGAGTAAATTCCCCTCGGATCTCCCCTCCGAGGGAATTTTTAATTAAAAATAAAAAATAGAAAGAAAATATAATAGCGTAAAATAAACCACATCCTATCATTTTTAGTACGTGGGGTGATTTTGGCCAGAGTTTCACTAGAAAAATATCACCGAGCATGTACGTATTTACATTTGTCGTGTAATTCGACCAACACTAACCACGGTACGATCGATCAACTTGTTAAGTTGGAAACGCAAAGCAACAAAGCGTCGTAATTTTTATGAAGGTGTCACGAGATGTGTTTCATTGTTTTAGAATCATGAGAATCGGTAATTGATCGGTAAACACGCATTTTCTATTTTATTTTTTTGAATTTTTTAAAAATTAAAAATAATGAGGGGAGCAAATTCCCCTCGGAAAATCCCGAGTGGAATCTACTCCCCTCAATTTTTTTTAATTTAAAAATAAATTCAAAATAAAAAAGAAAAAAATATATTAGCTTAAAAATAAGTCATATTCTATCTTTTTAGGCACGTGGGGTGATTTTAACCCGAATTTCACTAAAATAATATCACCGAGCATGTACCTATTTACATGTGTCGTGTAATTCGACCAACAATAACCACGATATGATCGATCAACTTGTTCAGTTGGAAACGCAAAACAATGAAGCATCGTAATTTTATAAAGGTGCCACGAGGTGTGTTTCGTGTTTTAGAACCATAAGAATTAGTAATTGATCAGTAAATACGTTTTTTTTTTAATTTTTTATAAAATCAAAAATACCGAGAGGAGCAAATACCCCTCAGAAAATCTTGAGGATAACTATTCCCCCTCGGGATTTTTCGAAGGGAATCTATTCCCCTCGATGTTTTATAATCTAAAAGTAAACTCAAATAAAATAGAATATAATATAATAGCGTAAAAATAAACTATATCCTATCATTTTAGGAACGTGGAGTGATTTTGACCCGAGTTTCACTAGAAAAATATCACCGAGCGTGGACGTGGGGTGATTTTTATGAAGGTGCTACGAGGTGTATTTCGTTATTTTAGAATCATGAGAATTGGTAATTGGTTGGTAAATACGCTTTTCCTTTTTTTTTTTTTTTGATTTTTTTTCAAAAATTAAAAATACCGAGGGGATACTCCCCTCGATTTTTATGAGGGGATTTTTTCCCATCGGTTCCTACCTAAAGATAGCAATGGGACACCCCCGCTGCTTTCATTCTTCAAAAGAAAGCCGCGATGAGCCACTACAGCAGCCCCGATGAGCCACCGTCCCGACCCAAGCCCGACACCTCCAGCATCTCGTCAGCCACAAGCAACCACCGTTGACACGAGCTACCGCCGCCACAAAGCCACCACTGCCTGCCTTCCCTGTCGCCGCCAGCCGAGCACCGCCACTGTCGCCTTTGAAGGTACTGTTTCTATTCATTTTTTAATTTGAATTTATGTTTTAATTGTTTATGAATTATGTTTTTTATTTATGAAATTATATAAGATAATTATATAATTATGGTTTAATTTAGGGGTTATTGTATATTAGGGGTTATTTTAGAATTATGGTTTAATTTAGGGTTTAACTTAAGTATTTATTATATAATTAAGGGTTATTGTATAATTAAGGTTTAATTTCGAATTTATTGTATAATTAGGGTTTATTTAGGGTTATTTTATTATTTAGGTCTAATTATGCAATTAGTGTTTGATTATATAATTAGAGTTTAATTTAGGGATTATTGTATAATTATGGTTTAATTATATAATTAGGGTTCTTTACTGTTCATTAATGGTTTAATTATACAATTATCTTTTAAAGTGTATGTGATGGTGGTTTTAAATGCCGTGGTGATCTATTGTGTTTAAGATATATGTTATGGTTTGTTGGTATTATATACATGTTGTGATTGGTTGGGTAGACGTCGGTGATGATGTGGTGTACCGCGTCGACCGGAAGGTTTCGTCCCTCCAATAACGTTTTTTCAAAATTATTTTAAAAAATGATGGTGGTTTTGAAAAAGTTGTAAATTGTTGGTGATGGTGGTTTTGAAATACCGTGGTGACCGCTACGTGGATGTTATGTTTAAGATATATGTTTTAGTTTATTGATATCTTTTACATGTTGTGATTTATTGGTCGATGTATACGTTGGTGATGAGGTGGTTTATGGCGCCGGACGGGAGGTTTCGTTCCTCTAACAACGGGGTTTATAATAATTTTGATACACAATATAATTTTCTTTCTACACTCAAACAATATACCTTAAACTCGTTTGGGATTTAGTATCGAATAGAGAGTTTGATACAAAATTCCAAATTATCCACTTATTTGGACAGTTTGAGAGCGTGATTGTAATATGGCTTATCTTATGTGTATATTTTTGTTGATTATAAAACTCTGGTTCAGTAACTCTCTTTTGTTCTCGGGTGCACTGCAATATATGTGTACTTAGAGAACTAAAGGGAGATGCTGCCGAAATTTTTAGTCAACAAAATTCATATACTAAGATGTTGTATTACTGAATAATCACGTTCTTGAATGGGATAGGGCCCGTACCAATAATACAATCATAGAGAAAGTCAGTCCCAAGAAGCCCTCAATTTTTCAAATTAAAAAATAATATTTAAAAAAAATGAAAAAAATTGATGGGATGACGCCCTCGATTTTTTCTAGGGGAATATAACCTCGGTTTTTTTTCTTCCATTTTTTTTAAATATTATTTTAATCCCTATTTTTAAAATTAAAATACCCAAAAAAAAAATCATTAATAAACAGACAAATAAATGAACTAATCACATAAACTTTTAAAATTTACAATTACTAAATTTGTTCAACAAAAATGTTAGTAAAGATTTATA
>BMAC01000189.1:283901-304156 GCA_014905375.1 Phtheirospermum japonicum
GAATCTCGATCTTTACTCCTTTGTTTAATTTACATTTATATTATTTGTTATGTGTTTTATATGTAATCGTTCTATGTGGAGTAGATCTTGCATCGCACTTTATTTGAACTCTTTGTGATTATTGCGAAATTGAGCCTCCATTTTAGTATTTTCCTCTCTAGGGAGATTATTTGTCATCTGTTATTTCGAGATGTGAAATTGGGTTGTTTGAATTGTTATTATAATCAGAACTTATAATGTCATTCGGGCTAATCTTAATTTGAAATGTAAGATATGGAATAAGATGGAGAGAAATATGGGAAACGAAAGAAGGGTTTAGCATTTGTTATTTCGAGATGTGGGATTGGGTTGTTTGAATTGTTATTATAATCAGAACTTTTAATGGTCATTTTATTTATACACAAGACTCTCAAATGTATACTCTTTTAACTTTACCCATCTCTAAATATTTCTTGTGGCAATGGCATGTACAGTGGTTGTGCTGGATCATTTGTTTTTTCTTTCTATTAGTTTGAAGTTGGAAATTGGGTTGCTATTTTAGATCATATCTGTATGTTCCAACAAGGCCCTGTTCATACCAAAATGTTTGACGTAAAGCAAATTTCAGAGTTTGAGTCCTACATTTTTGTTTCATTCATGTTGTCGTGTACGAAGGGGTGAGATTTTTTCAAACTCTCACTTTGGTTGCTGAGGAGTCTGATTTCAATTAATGAAGCTCGCACCTTTGCGTCAATTGCCAATCGAGCTTATTAACTTAAAAAGTCGGTGCTGATTTTGAATTCTCCACGACATCATCCGATATGGTCAGCCTCAGAGGCTATTCCGGTGGTGTCGCACCCCACTAGGGTTTTGTAGAGTTGGGTCATTTACTTATGTTCAATCCTCATAGATTTCATTGACCATATCGCTCAAAAAATATGAGAAGGCCATGATTCTGCTTATTTTGTCATTTATAATCTTGATGATGTTGTGCATAGAATTTAGCACTTGGAAAAGTATGATTCTATTGAAAGTAGTAAAGTATCCTTTTTTTTTTGGTCCTTGTTTGTACTGAATCGGGTTTTGCTTTGTTTTGTGATGTGTGTGCAGCCTTTTGACTGGTTGAGGAAGACATTTTTTGAGAAACCTGATCCCGAACAGAAGTGAATAGGATGTGAAATCGTGCCGGTAACCTTTTTGATATGATATGCGCAAACTCTTAGCAGCATTTGCGGAATAATACTGATATTTTGTATTAATGCTTTTTGCAAACAAGGTTAAACCTATTTTATTTAATTGTTGTTTGTTTTAGTTTTCTCCAAACCAGTTTCGCACGTAACTAGATAACACCAAATTTGGTCCATTTTAAATGGAGGATATTGAAACAATATCCGGATAATAGTCATGCAACCTCTTCCAAGTGAAACATACGCTGCCTCATATAAAATTAAAGGAGTTTTGGTAAACTTAATACTTCATACATCCATGCGGAAATTAATTCATACAAGATGCTGCCACATATCTCGTGTGATTGTATCATGGAGTTGTGACCGAGCCCCAATTTGCAGCTTAGCCAACTATCATTCGTTGTGAAAACGTGTTTGTGTCTTGCTCATCGCCCCATAAAGATCTCGTCATCTTGGTCATGGTTATGCATGAAATTATGCAACACACACATTGAGTGTAATTAGGCATGCCGTATTGCAGGATTTTAAACCTGCTCTTTAGTACTCCGAAACATCTCTATAATGTTTCGTAACCTGGAGTGACGATGATTAAATAGCTCAGCACGAGTACGTGGTTGCATTTTGAACTCATTCAAATGATGCCTTGTTGAACGATATGGCGAAAGAAAAGATCCGTAGTTTGCATAGCCAACATCAACAAGATATTACTTCCCACTTTCCGGTATATGTATAAGATGTATCATGTACTCACTAATTCGAGTATTGCATATAGAAATGCATCATGGATAGGCCATACTGAAATCCAAACCTTGTGGTGGCCATGGAAATGATTGATCAGTTTGGATAGGCGCATTTGATAGAATGTTTGCATCCAATGCACTCCCTTCCCATTGGGCACAATCATATCAAAATCACATATTGCTAAAACATTTTGAGCTACACTAGAGTGTCTCGATACATAGGCAATTCACATATTGCTAAGGTGAGGTGGGACATGTGAAGGTATCAAAGTTTCATCCATAGCACCGATGGCACCCTACGATGCGTTAGCTATCTTACTCTTCATGGTTCAAAATTGGGTGGTGTGATGAGTTCTTCAGCAAAGGCACACTCCAGTTAGGCAGTTCATTCTGTTAGATAGTCTCCTAAAATTAAATTTAAAATTAAATAATAATAATAATAATAATAATAATAATAATAATAATAATAAAATCAAAAATAGGAAACCCTAAAAAAACCTAAACTAATTAAAAAAAACTAAAAAGAAAATAAAAAGAAACTCAAATTTGAGCATGCATAATGGACCTGACACAAGTTTTTGTCCTTCAGCAAAACAACCTAGAGCTCGTGAAACCTTACGAATGTGACCGTTAGTTTTAGTTGAGTGTTGGAAGCACTCCTCAATGTCGCTTCAGCAAAACAACCTAGACCTCGTGAAACCTTACGAATATGTCCGTTAGTTTTAGTTGAGTGTTGGAAGCACTCCTCACTGTCGCGCTGATGTGTATGCATTGCTATTGTCCGCACAAACAAAATAACTGGCTCTTCAACTAAAACCCTTGATGTGGTGTTTGAAGTCAACAGACCAATCAACTAGCGAGGCAAAACATGGCTTTGTCATTCTTACAGCACCGTAAAAAAACGTGCATCCGTCCCATACAGCAACTCACCTTCCCAATCACTACCTTTGCATGGAATTCTTTTTGAACGTCATAATCTAAACCAGACTGTAAAATCACAATATACACAACGGCATGTTACATGGAAGTATCCAATAATTAGAAAAAGGGTACATACTAAATCAACTACTCGTCAACGCCGTTAAATTCAACAGAAAACCAAAAAGAAAAAAAAGGATTGTGCATCCAATAATTAGAAAAAGGGTACACACTAAATCAACTACTCGTCAACGCCGTTAAATTCAACAGAAACCAAGATGGAAAAAAAAAGGATCGTGCAGGTCCTAAACTTGGTATGGTTAACATTCAGAACATGTGTTATTCATGGAAGTCTAGAAACATATGAAAGACTTTCTCTCTCTCTCGTCAAATCCTATAAACAAATGTCAGTCCATCTGTTCCTTAAACCTAATATGTTGTTATTGTGACCCATGTTCAGTGAGCCCAATACTTATTCCATCTGACCCAATCAAAAAGCCCAACCCCTTTTGTAACCCTAACCACCTAGGTTCCTTTATAAATTGTTTAACCTACAACTAAACAAAAGAGAAGCAACAGAGAAGCAACAAAATTAATTTTTTGAGCAGCGCCCTTTTCCTTCTCCAAACCTATATCACAGTTTGCTCTTTCCGTCGTGCAAAAAATTGTGTGTGTGTATTCTTTTATCAGTGTGTGTTGCCGTGTGGAATTTCACCGTTGGGGTCAGGTTCCTGGTTCCTTGTTCACTGTTGGAACACAAAGAGGGACCGGAACACAAAGGGGGACCGATTTCTGGAGGATTTGAGCCTATTTGAAGAAGTTCTAAATTATGGCCAGAGTTTTGTCGCCAGCGCCATGTAGTCCGGAGCGACGACTCACGACCCGTGACATGTGACTCGATGGAGCGAGTCATCGACGCGAAATCATTCGGTGGTCGATGCGGAGCGGATGATTGGCGGCACCAAGGGCATTTTTGCCGAGGCTAGGCGGATGGCAATGGGACGCGGGACGAGGCGTAGGGACGGGCGCGGCCGACAGGTAGGCACGCGCGTACGAGACCAAGCCGGTGCACACGGCGAGGACTCGAGTCACGTGCGAGCGGGGAAGACGAGCGAGATGGCACGATTGGCATCACGCGAGGATTTTCGAGTTAATCGGGCACGACTGACAGGTTTTGCGCGTGGCCCAGCAACAAGCGACGGGGGTTGAGTGGGACGAGGCCCATGGCGGTGGAAAAGAGACGGGGCGTACTGGGCCAATCCGGCTTCCTAGAGCCAAAGTCCAGTAGGAGTCTTCCTTGGCAAGAAGATTCCATGTATAATACGTCTCCTTGTGCGGGACACGTATGTAGAGTAGTTACCTTAGCGGACAGTTTTCCCATACGTGTTTTTTGGGTCGGACGTATCTGGTTGTAATCGAGTCTAGATTAGGGTTTTCTAAACTGAGCGGCGCTGATGGGCTGAGATGATTGGAATAGACTGTAGCTTGCAGGAGGGGAAAGCACAACCCTAACCCTAGCAATCGTAGCCTATAAATAGGCCACTCCGTCCTATTCAACTTTGTAACAAGAAACGCCTAACTCCTAACAACGAATCGGAGTTTAATAGAAACATTATTCTCCATGGATCTCTTTCTTTTTCCTTTCTTGCTTGTTTAATTCGATGGCTACACAACTGAGGTTTGCTGAGATGCCTTCATCCTTCTCTGACATGTTCGAAAAGGCATGCTCGACGCCGCACGGGCAAGTTCCACTGTCGTGCACCACGTCGGTGTACACGCCCGTGACAAGTGGTATCAGAGCCGTTAAAGTTGACATCGACGCCAACCCAGCTCTTGATCCTACAATCGTGTCGTTGTTCGGACAAACCAAGCAACCAGGCAGGGTCGTTCGGGAGGGTTTCAAGGGGATCCGATGCCCTTTACGGAAAATAACGACCGGAAGGGCGATCATGGCGACACAAGCGTGTTGCCACTCAAGGGTGCACATTCCGGACACCCCGGGACGGATCCAGCACGATTGGCAGATCCGCGTCCTGTTTTGTAGGGGCGTACGACGTCCTGTTGTTAGTCCAGATCCGGCATGGTTGGTAGATCTGCGCCTTGTTTTTGAAATCGCGAGCGCTAGAACCGAGGAGGAGCCAAGGGCAAGCGAAGATGAAGGATGGACCAAACCATTTCATGGCTAGATCTGGGTCGCACGAGTTAGAAAGGACTCACGCCCGGATCAGATATATGGCGTACGGGTATCCTTATACCCATATCCGAGTCATTGACTCGATTTCAGATGAGATCCTGGCCATCACGAAGATGGCGTTGGGATCCGGTACCTGATTGGAGGCAGTGACCTTTTTGGGTCCCTAACAGTGAAGAACAACACGGAGCCAACGTGCCAGTCTGGTCAAGGGGCGGAACAATTCGGGTCGAGATCTTGCACAGGATCGCCAACATCCTTGCACAAGACGGGACAACCAATTGGGGGAGTTGTTAGAAACGACAACATCCCTTTGCTGCGAGTTGACCCCGCATTCTGATCGTATGTTCGTAGATCGAGATCGTCAAGTGGAAACCGAGACGGTCAATTCACGACTGTGAGCGGCTAAGGGCGAACCAAACCCTATGGACGAGGATCGGGATGGAGGAGAAACGTGCTCGTGGAGTGCGTAACATCAACCGATGCACGGCAAGGTTCGAGACCGTTCATGCCGACCTGATTCGCGTTAAGGGCGAAGGGTTTGGTGGGGGAGCGAACCATATCCGTGGACAAGCTAGAGGGGTAGTTTGTATCTGTCCGTGTGGGCCGACCATCCACATCGACATTGATGGCCTTGGTCAAGGCATAGCTCGGGCAATTACACCCGGAAGATTGGGCTGGTGCGGCAGGAACACCAGTGAGCGAGAAATTTTCCATGGAGGACCGAGGAGAGAGGCTGCTAGTAGACCAACGGGGCGGAACGACTTGATCAGAGTCGGCCACATGCAGGGACCGGGATAATCCCCTTACTAGAAAGCCAAGGGGTTGATTCGTGGGAGGAATCAACATTATCGTTAGGCTTTTCGATCGGGCCAACGATTTACATGAAGAAGGACGGGTCAAGGGTAATCCCGGGTAAGCAGCAAGGAGTAATTAACCTTGCTGACCAACCATGGAAGCACCACGGCGAGGCGGCTACACTGAGCCAACTTGTAGGGGCATGTGAGTGTCCTAACTCCTGGATGGACTCATGGCATTATGGCGACCTGGAGGGCAACCGTAGCATATTTTGTGCGCATACGGAGCGTTTAGGGTCATCACGCGGGATGAGGATCGAAGACGAGTGTGGAACGGCCAACCACACCCACCAAGCTTATCCAGCAAGGGATATGCTTTGCATAACCGAGATGGGAGGCTTGATAGCGGGACCCATCGGAGCAAAAATGCGGAGGAGAGGCACAACCGAGATGGTAGGCTTGACAGAAGGGACCATTGAAGCAGAAGTGCCTATACTTAACCAAGCACTAGCGGCGAACGTGATGAGCCCACGTAACCAGTGGTCCAACGGAAGTGCAATGAGGTCGGAAACACATTGTGTGATCTCGACTGTGAACACTCCGACGCTAGGAGAGGCAAGTGCGAAGCTGGCCTATCTGCAGGAGATTGCCAAGACGTTGGGGACGGAGCCAACATGTGGATTGAGCGGAATGAAGGACAGGACGACAGCAAGGCCAAGAGTTCTTTTTGCGGTTAAAGACGAGTGGAGGCTGAGCTGAGTGGTGGACTGGACGGCAGCAAGGTCGG
Organism: Phtheirospermum japonicum; assembly: GCA_014905375.1. NCBI lineage: Eukaryota > Viridiplantae > Streptophyta > Magnoliopsida > Lamiales > Orobanchaceae > Phtheirospermum > Phtheirospermum japonicum. The sequence continues at coordinate 290,501 of BMAC01000189.1, forward strand.
GAGTTCTATCGGCGACCCAAACTGAGGGAAGGGCGTTGACCAAGTGCGCGAGTGGTGGGCCGACAGCAAGGTCGGGTCTCGAGCACAAGGGGGCCACTTTACCTCTGGAGGAAGCGGGGATCGTGTCCGGAGAACACCCAGTAGTTGTGTCGTGGGGTGTTGGACGAATCCTTCCGAGTAGCTCCTCCAGGAAGCGAGCGAGCAAGCAAGTGTCGAGAGGTCGGGCAATACCTCGAGAGACTAAGGGGACCGACGTGCCATGTCGGGTCGTTGTAGTGCATCCTTTACGGATTGGGTGGGACGTAGGCGGACGTGTGCAAATCACGTCTAGCGCAGCGGACATTGAGACCAGCAAAGGGCTCACACATACAACGGGCAACAAAGCATCACTGGCTCGGGTGAGTCTTTCGCACGAGGCTGATCGGAGTGGCCGATCCAACCTAGGGGCTACTAAGGCGGAAACTGTATGGTGCACACCACCGAGGTTCGGAGCAGGTGGGACGGAAGACCATGGCAGGGGTTCGACACTCCCTTGCGTGGTATCACCCGAGAGTCCTTTTTGTGGGGGGCTCGTATCGGGAACGCTACGAGTTGGGTGGGGGAGATTGTCAAGGCCCGTGACATGTGACTCGACGGAGCGAGTCATCGACGTTCTTCGATGCGAAATCATTCGGCGATCGACGCGGAGCGGATGATTGGCGGCACCAAGGTATTTTTGCTGAGTCTAAGCGGGCCGGATGGCAATGGGACGCGGGACTAGGCGTAGGGACGGACGCGGCCGACAGGCAGGCACGCGCGTACGAGACCTAGCCGGTGCACACGGCGAGGACTCGAGTCATGTGCGAGCGGGGAAGACGAGCGAGATGGCACGATTGGCATCACGCGAGGCTTTTCGAGTTAATCGGGCACGACCGACAGGTTTTGCGCGTGGCCCAGCAACAAGCGACGGGGGCTGAGTGGGACGAGGCCCATGGCGGTGAAAAGAGACGGGGCGTACTGGGCCAATCCGGCTTCCTAGAGCCAAAGTCCAGTAGGAGTCTTCCTTGGCAAGAAGATTCCATGTATAATACGTTTCCTTATGCGGGACACGTATGTAGAGTAGTTACCTTAGCGGACGGTTTTCCCATACGTGTTTTTTGGGTCGGACGTATCTGGTTGTAATCGAGTCTAGATTAGGGTTTTCCAAACTGAGCGGCGCTGATGGGTTTAGATGATTGGAATAACGTGTAGCTTGCGGGAGGGGAAAGCACAACCCTAACCCTAGCAATCTTAGTGTATAAATAGGCCACTCGTCCTATTGAACTTTGTAACAAGAAACGCCTAACTCCTAACAACGAGTCGGAGTTTAATAGAAACATTATTTCTCCTTTTTGTAAAAATAAAATTATTCCAGCTTTTATTATAAATAAAGTTTAATTCAACTTATATATAGTTTTTTCTAATTAGATATAACTTATTTATATTTTTATATTAGAATAATAAAAGTATGATATTGAATTATATGTTAAATAAAATATTAATTTAGGTAGCATGCAATAAAAGAAAAATATTAAATTAAACAAAATATAATATTAGGAAAATATTAAATTAGATAAAATATAATAAAAGGAAAATACTAAATTAGATTAATATTAGGCTCGGATGACACCGAAACACCACAATTTTTTGCAAAGCTAACAAAGCGTGGGAAGCAAACACATAGGACAGGAGGATTTTGCATTAATATATAGGGCGATTATATACAAATATATAATATAAATTAATTTTATTTTAAAGTCTTCTATTATTTTAGTGGGCTTCTACAATTAGGCTTACTAGAGAATTACATGGACTTGGATTTAAAATCCAAATATTTAATTAATTTAATAAATTAATTAATTCCATGAGTTTAAATTAATCAATCCAATTACTTATTTAATATATTTCTTTAATTGAGATTTCTAAACAAATTAGATTTAATTACACAATCAAATTATATAATTAAATATTTATCCCAATAACTGAATTAAATTTAAAGTCTCATTTAATTAATCTAAATTAATTAATTATTCCAACTGTTGGAGTTATCAATCTTGAAATGTCAACAACCAAATTATGTGTGACCCTTTTAGGTTCACGACTAACACTGGCATTAGGCTCACAACTTTTATAAGTTTATAGATAACAATTTATTTAATTAATATAATTAATTAATTATCTTGAGATTTACTCTTTAATTCCAAGAACCTACAAATCATGGCAACATCTAGCAGGTAGCACGATTACCCAATGATAGGTGAAATAGCGAGCAAGTCTATTTCAATTGCAAATCCATACATGTACGATCTTTCAAAAACTCGTCTCCCGATTAAATCTTGGGCATAGATTTATAAGTAGAAACCCAATTTATTTAATAACCTTGATTTAATTTCAAGTTTAAGTAATTCATTTATGAATCAATATTCATCGTACCCTGGCCAATGTCTTTGAATCACGAACTATGAGAATTCACAAGATACTCCTTTGTCCGTATACAAGTGTCGAATTCTATGTTGGCTACAGACAAACCTCCATGCACATAGATACAATACCCAAAATACACCTTTACGATTGTTCAGCAATCAAAAGATAAATCTAAGTATTGCATGATATGCCCAAGACTACCATCGTGCCTCAAGTCAAAGGATTAATCATGTACTATTGCAATATGGAAATACTTATTCGATAGACAAATCTTCCAATTAATAATTTCCATCGGTTCATATTCAATGAACTTGTTCTCCAACAAGCATCACATATATGCACTCGTGTCACAACGCTGATATTAATGGAATGCAATATCCTTGTCTTACAAGCATGCATCATATGCGCAAGTCTTACCGGGCTATTCAATGTCCTATCTCGAAAAGCCCATTGACTTGGAACATGTTTAAGACCAAAATCTTAGAAACATGTTCCATGATTGCTATCGTATGCACAACCATATCCCATAGTTTAAATTGGTTTAAGAACTTTATCAAGCGTGAAATTATAATAAAAGCGAAGAAAAATATCTTTATTAATATAATTCCCAATAAAATCATTATACAAGTATAATGAAATCCAATCTAATTGGAACATCGTACACTCTATTCTAACAGATCCACATAAGCTCGAACTATTATATAAGTTACATCCAAATGCAATTCAAATAATCACTCACCAGCTTGTAGACAAAATACTTAATCTCGTATATTCCACATACATGAATTCGTGAAAACAAAAAGTAAAACCAAATTCATACTTTCAGTACCGCTACCAGTAGCATCGAATTAATCTTTAAGTCCAACTATCGAAGTTCTTCTCGATGTTTTAAACACTTTCACTCAGTTTATTCACCACCTCTGAGAAATCGGGGAAGTTCCCAATAGACACTCACCAAAAAGAAGGGATTGTGTTGGATTTTTAGTGTCGCTTCGTATTTATTAAGCGCCACTACTGTCATTAGCCAAGTGATGCCTTTTAAATACAGAGACTCTAAAAGGCCCAACAGAATTAGAGGTGCTTTTTTTAAATAACCGTCTCGTGGCTACATAATATATATTATTGGTGACTCTTTTATGATTAAGCGCCTCTCGTTTGGTTCTTTTGGTGGTAGTTAATAATAAACCGACTCCTTTATTACTATTGGTGATGGTTGCTAATAATAAGCGTCTTCCGGATGATTATTTTTTAATTTTTTTTTCTTACATATAAGGCGACAGTTTAATGTTAAAAAGCACCACTTTTATACAGTTTGCAGCAAGTTGTCTTTGTAGCATCACTTATGAATCGACTCTAATATATATTTTTGCACTAGTATAGGTAAGATTTTAGATTTTTTTTAAATATTTTTTCTCAAATTGAAAGTCCAGAAACCAGATCCCGGAGGCTCAGAACAAACTTAGCCCTAAAGTCCCACAACTGAGATATTGAAACTTAAATCCAAAAAAATATTTATATTGAGATTTTGGAGTCCCTGAAATCACATCTTAAAAATCTAAATCTCGAAACAGATGCAATTTTAAGAGGTTATTTGGTTGATTCGATTGGACAACAACAACCAAAAAACCTTTTAATCACTTAATCACTCATGGTAACTGATCAGACATAAAAAAATTACAAGTCATAGTTTTTTCTAATCCGCCGATAATTGATTGTAAGAAATACTAAATTTTTTATCATGTTTATTGTAAAAAATATTTTGTATCATTATATTGTTTCACACAAATATTGAGAATATTTATTTATTTTTATTTTGTTATCATTCTTAAGTTTTCTTTTTTAATATTTCTTGATGAAGTCTTTATTTATTAATTATTACTTTATTTCTATTTTGCCTTTTATGTATATTATTTTTATATAACTCAATAATATCTATATTAATGAATCAACTTTCAATCAACTATTCAACTAACTAACTTTTCATACATCAATTTAAAACATACTATTAGTTATCAACCAACGCGTATCAATTATTAAACTATTCAAATCATCTTAACCAAGTAGACCCTAATGAGTTGTTGATGCAACAAAGTGATTATGCTAGCGGATTTAAATTTGACCAAGTATGGTCTCTTATGAAAAATTATGTGCAAAGTGAAACGATTGGCGGAGTCAATTCATTTGCGGAAGAAGAAAAATGTGTCGAGTCATTTCATTTTCTATCAATTTAAGTGATGAAAATATTAATAGTGGAGGTTCTACTTCACAACGACCCGAAGGATCAAAAAATCCAAATTAAAAAGAAAACAAAATGGGGATGCATCTATATTCAAAAAACGCTTAAGGAAGAAAATGAGAAATTTCGAGAAATATTATTAAGTTCAGCTGCAAAAAAAGATCGTGATATTGAGGTTCAAATGAAAAAAATTGAAGCAAAAAATCGTAAATCTAAAATAAATGGATTGATGAGAGAAGATAACATTTTAATGATGAATTTGGACACCATTTCTTATCTAGTACGACGCGATTCTTCCGATCGGAGCACAACAAATTATGCATAAACGAAGACAGCACAACAACAGGGCTTTATTACATTTAATATGTTTGGTCAATTTTTTCCAGATGTTGGAGGGGATGGAGCTGTTCTTCCAGATTATTAAGAAAATATTATGTGTGTTTTATTTGTATTTTTAATATTTTTCTGTTTAGTTGTCGTATGTAATTTAAATTTGGTACTTCTATGTTATAAATGTGTGTGTTTTATTTGTATTTTTAATAATTTTGCGTTTAGTTGTCTTATGTAATTTTCTCTGTATTGGTAATTCTATGTTTTTACATTTTATATTGTAATTTTATGTGTAGTCTTTTTAATATTTTTACTATCCAAAAGTATCACTGTCTCCGAATTTTCTATAAAATACTTCTAAATTATTATAACTAGATTAAAGAAATTATCGCATTAAAATATTACAATATATAAAATTAATAAAAACATACATTAAAAATCAAAATAAACAAAATGATACTATTCAATTTCACCATTTTTGCGTGCAAATAGTAAAAATAAAAGGCTGTTGGAGATGCTCTTACTCATGTATAATAGTTAGCAAACGAAAATATTATGACAATTTGATTTTTTTTTTTAATATATACTCAAAACTTTAAAATAATATATTATGACAAACACTTGTATTAGGCTAGATTAACGGGTCATGACCCGTTAAATCATTTGACCCGATACATATTATAATGTATTGATTTTTGCACTGTGATATATTAATTTTTGTATTATAAAGTAATAATTGTATTATAAAGTATTAATTTCTATCTCCGATCCGTATTATAATGTATTAATTTTTCATATATTATTAACTCCAGGTAATTGGCAAAATCCGTCCAATTATCCGTAACACGTGCAAAGTCACGTGACTAATAGAAGTACTCTCTAGAACCAGAGGACCTTTTCCAAATCAAAATTCTAGTTTAATAAATCAAATATAAAATATGCCCTTACACGCACAAGAAATCCTAGCCGTCAGATCAGGATATCCTCGGATCCATCTTCGCCGTCCGATCAAGTACGCGTGCCACACCAACCTTGTTTCTCTCAGCCTAGTATTTCAGAAACAGGCGCACACGAAAATCACAAATCAACTTCAGTCGCCAAAAGGAAAACTAGGGTTTCAATTTCCTTCGAAGCCCACGCTGATGCTGCATTGGATTTTCTAGTTTATCAAGGTAATGCATCGAAACCCGTTTTTTTCTCCTTTTCCAATTTCTATGTTTGTTTTGTAAAGTAATCCGTGCAAAAAAACTATTTTTTCTTGTCAATTATTGGATGTGTTTTTGTTTTTGTCTTTCTTTTGTAATTGATGCTTTAATTCTCGCATAAGTATCGCTTTGTTGTTTTTTTTCGAATGTGTATGAACTTGTATCTAATTGCAAGGAATGACCTTTTTGTTTTTCTTCGGTTCAAATGTTTTATTATTATTATTTTTTTAATTTCTGGCTTGGTTATATTGAAGTTAAATAGAGAACTGGTTCAGTTTTGGTTCCGATTATTTAGGTTTATCCAATACCGTAAAAAATTGGATTTTTTTTTGTGTAGATTTGTGTTTTTCGTCTCTTGGTTTCATCTTGTTATTTCATTTTCCAAGATTGAGCTCATATATGATACGGAGTCAATTCACCAGATTGTTAATTCAATTTTCTCTGGTATTTTGCACATGATAGATCGAGTTGAATAATGGAGAAGGAGCTGACCGAGCTTTTCGAGTTGGTTAAAAGGGCTGCAGATGCTTCTGTGAACTCCCCAGGCGAAGAGGATCGTTGCCTTGATGCTTTGAAACGGCTCAAGAAATTCCCGGTTAATTACCAAGTCCTCGTATCCACACAGGTATTTTTCAAGTGCCTCTCTGTTTATGAGCAATTGTTATTGCTGTAGTTTTCTTGCAATTTTTTGTATTTTGAAAGAGTAATTCACAATTTCCATTTGCCAAGTTGTGGTTAGTGGACTGTTCTTGAATTGCTGTGAGAAAGAGATATATTGATTCTATATACTGGACATGTTAACCCTTTGCATCTATTAAATGTTTATATATGATGTAGTTTCTGAATATGAAGGGTAAAACAGCACAAGTGCCAAAAAGTGGTTGCTCTACATGGGTTGTCTTTAAATCATGATCCTGAGCCCTATTACAATCTGTAGAAGATTAGGTGGACAAGTATTTGGCATGAGTGCTTTACAGAACCGTGATGTAACAGAGACAGCAAATGAGTCCTATGTTTTGGTAATAGGTACATGCACCACTGCTAATAGGTTCAAACTAATTATGCCTTTAGAGGGATGTGAAAATCGCCATTGCCGAACAATTATTCCCGAACTGAGACTTTGTAGTACCCCTTCCTATGCCTGTTTTACTTTTACGTGTTCCCGTGGAATTTCTTCTTTAGTGGATAATTGCTATTTTCCGTGCATGCTAGTAATTTGAATGTAATATAATGATAGAAACGACTGGAATATATTTCTAACATGTTGGTCCCCAGTCATCTCGAGTCTATTTTAACAAATAGGATTTCACCGGAACGAGTTTATAAAGTTAATTGTGCTTGGCAATATGTTATTCATGAATTCTAATCGTGTTACTTTTGGTCCATTGGCTGTGTGCAGTGATACAACCCAAAGTGCTAATGAACTCCAAATTCGTATAGGTGTCATCCTTTCTTCCTACTAACATGCGCTGGATACATTTCATATGATCTGAAACTGGCAATAAACTTTTAAACGTTAGGGTTTGTTCAGAAGTATTTTTCTTTTTTAACACATGAAATGTCACATTGAAAATGTATTGCTCCTTGCTACATTTTACTGTTGTTCCCGTCTTTGGGAAATGTAATTTTTCTATGCATTGTTCCATTATGATATTACCCTTGCCTAAAGAACATATATTTTCCCCCTTTCAGGTTGGAAAACGTCTTCGCCAGCTGACCAAACACAGCAGCGACAAGATCAAGACTGTTGCCTCAGACGTTGTCGAGATATGGAAGGGTATAATCGTCAAAGAAACAACAAAAGCCAAGAAAAACGGGTCGGTCAGCGATGGCGACTCTGGAAAAGCCGAGTCTGCCGATACAGAAACTAACAACAACGTGAAGAATATCCAGCGCTCAAATTCCATCAAGTCCGACCAAAACTCCGCACCCAAGAAACTAAAACCCGAGAAAACAAGCACCGCTCCCAATCCTGATAAACCCACAAAAATAGAAACCTCCACCAGCGCCAAAATCGAGAAATCCAAAGTCGTCCAGACGACCACCTCCACAAAAACCCTACACGTCGAGACGAAAGTCAAAGTTGAAAAATCGAGCTCCAGTGTGGGCCCACCGAAACTAACCTCCCTCGTCTACTGCAAAGACTCAAGCAGAGACAGAGTCCGCGAAATCCTCGCCGAGGCTCTCTGCAAAGTCCCCCGCGAAGTCAACGAACCCGATCTCAAAGAGCGAGTCAACGAATCCGATCCTTATCGTGTGGCCGTGATGGTCGAGACAACCATGTTCGAGAAGTGGGGGAAATCGACGGGCCCGCAGAAGTTCAAATACCGGTCGGTTATCTTCAACATCAAGGATCAGAACAATCCGGATTTCCGGAGGAAGGTGCTGATTGGGGATATCGAGCCGCGCGTGATTCTTGAGTTGACTCCGGAGGAGATGGCCAGTGACGCGAGGCAGGAGGAGAACGCGCAGATAAAGCAAAAGGCGTTGTTTAATAGCGAGCGGGCCGCGGCTCCTAAGGCAAGCACGAACGAGTTCACGTGCGGGAGGTGTAAGAAGAAGGAGACGACTTACTACCAGATGCAGACGAGGAGTGCTGACGAGCCGATGACGACGTTTGTGACTTGTGTGAACTGTAATAACCACTGGAAGTTTTGTTGATTTTGGTGGTGGGTACATTTCGACAGTTGGGGGGTTATTCGTGTCATCATTGTTTTTATTTTATTTTTATCTAGGTGGGTTTTGTTCTTTAGCCCTAGGAAATGACTGGAGCTAATTTGTTGTAGGATTTGGCATTATTGTAAGGATTTTATTAGATTTTGAAAACGTGTATTTTTATTTGGGAATTTTTCGTTGCTTTGGTGGATGTGGGCTCTCTGAGTGGGCTGTTGTAGTGTATATTTGTGAAGAGGTTGCTATGTATTCTTCTTGATGCATCTTACTTTACAAGATTTAATCCTTAATGTTACTAGATCAGATGACAAAATATATGATGCATCTCACTTTACAAGATTTAGTCCTTAATTACATAAATTCAGATGACAAAAGTGTAATATAATTTATGGCAAATAACAAGAAATAGCATGTTCTTGACGGGGTAAAGTTGAACAAAAAATGTCGAGGTTAGGTACGAAAAATAGAATAAAGTAGGAATAAAAAGAAATTTAGAAGGTGAAACAGAAAAAAATAGGGTAAATAAAATCTCATCGAATATACATAACAAATGAAACACACAGCAGTGGCCAGTAGACAGTAATAAACCTGAACAAGAAAAAACTGGAAACGAAACGAGCCACTTCGATTTCGAATTTTTCTATAGAACCAGATAGGGCTCCGTAACGGAGCCCTATATAACACATGACATTCATTCCACCGAGCATTTATAAAAAAAGGAAGGAAAAATAAAAAGAAAAAAATACTTAAGGGCTCAGATGAATGCCATGTCATTTATAGGGCTCCATAATGAAGCCCTATCTGGTTCTATAGAAGAATCGATCCGGGCATTCTTCTATTGGCTACATTTCGAAAATCCGATACTCAGAATTATTAAGTGATTCACAAACACCCAGAAAAAGAGCCAAACAAAACAAAGAAAAGAAGGCTTCTTAAAAAACAAAAAACCAAGCACCAACAACAACAAAGAAAGAAAGAAAGAAAAAAAGACAAATTAAACAGCAGTGTTATTTTGCACTTGTTTAAGTGCCTGGAAAACCCTAGAGCTCTTGTCAAAGATCAGTGCCCTTCTGTTGTAATCATTCGGGTCTCTGCCTTTGTCCTCACCCATTATTGCTTCTCTCTCCAAACACTCGAGCAACTCAACTATTCCAACAACATCATAATCATCATTCCCTTTTTTGCATTTCTCATTAATCAACTTCTTCATTTCAATAATTTCTTCTTCCAAATTCAACTCATTCTTCATTAATATCTTGTCTACTGATGATGAAACCTCTTTTCCACACTTCACTCTCAAAACTCTTTTCTCTTTTTGCTGGTTTTTTTGAACTGGCAAAAAACAGGAACCTGTACAAGATACCCCATTTTTGGGCTTGAGGATGGATAGTGCAGAAAATTGATTCCCTTTTTGGACTTGAGAAATTGCTGACTCCATTTTTTTCTTTTTCTCTCGTGTGGTTGAAAAGTCTAATTAAGTAAAGATTCTTGAGGAATACAATAGAATCCCAATAAACGAGGATGCTAATGACTCGAAGGTCGAAGGTTCTGCTCAATATATAGGGAATTGAGGAGGGGCGAAGTGGGGGGTGCATATTGCCACGTGGCGTGAGGAGAGGAGAATTGAGATTGGCACGCGCCCCCATAGAGCGCATACCACGTTGCTTTCGAGCTTTTCTTCATGCGTGACGTAAGGGGATAGATCAGATTAAGGAGGTGGGATTTAATATAAATGAGTATATATATTCTTGGAGGCCAATTTAGAGACGCAATGTAAGAAGTTTCGATCAAGTAGAAACTAAAGTGACACCCATTTTCCTAGTTTTATAGTTCTAATAACATCCCAAAATAGTCCAATTTTGACTATATAAAGAGTTGTACAAATTATATGTTAATCAAGAAAATAATATAAAGATGTTGTAGAAAATGAATTGGTAAAGTAATACTCCCTCCTATTCTTTATAAATTACGTTTTAGAAATATGTACATTATTAAGGAAGATTGTTAAATACCAATCAAGCCCCTAATTAATACCGATGATTTAATACGAGGAAAGATATTGAAACGTTTCCATATGTAACACAAATGTTCATCATAATTATAATTTTGGAAACAACATTAATGAGATGACTTAATATAAGGAGGGTCATTTAGGGAACAAGATACTATTTTGCATTGAAAAAAGTAAAATGTCATTTAAATTGAAAAGAGAAAGATTTGCTTAAACTTCATTTATAAAAAACAGGAGGGAGTATTTGATAATTTTGTTTAAATATTCTAAATACAGAAAGTTCGTTGTCGTCGGAAACGAGCTTCATTCTTTTATTTATATTGAGTAGATGAATGTGATATATTTATTTTCACAAATCCGTATTCGTATAAGCGAGAAATCAATGGCCAAGTTGGATATTTGAAAAGTAAATTTATAAGTTGAAAATATAGTGGGATTTTCATTTGTAAGATGGAAAGTACCACACGTGAAGTAGACACATTTATAAATGATTTTATTAAATGAAGTGAGATGAACATTGGTTACAAGTTGATTAAGAATAGGAGTCCCCACACGCGCGCCCTAAATCGGGCGCGGCCTGTGTGTCCGTGTGCCCCTCCCAGCCGGGTTTGTGCCTTAAACTCTTGAACCAATACTATTTAATTTCTTACCTTTTGGGGTCTTTTTTGTAACCTTCACAGTCTTTATTGTTGAGTCAAACAAAGAAATTAACTTGTATTAGGAATCCTATTTCCTGCGAGTTTCTTCCTTGTTTAAGGGCTATCTCTCAACTATAAATACTACCCCCTATGCAATGTAAATTCACACACAAGAAAATTATTAGCATCCTACATACATCCCATATTTTTCTTGTCTGCCTCATGCATCATATAGTTTGCAGTTAGTTTTTTTGCTCAGTTGTCTGACCAGTTCTCATTCGCTAGGGTGACCAAATTGACTGCTCCTTTCGGCACCGTTGTCATTGTATCTTGGGAGATTCATTGCCATTGATCTGTGAGCACTGCGTACGGGGTAATAAGAGTCCTAACGAAAGAGTTCGCTCCCCTCGACAGTTTTCTATTTCTATTACTTATTCTCATTTTCTGTTTAATTGTAAGTTCAGATTATCCTCCGTTGTTATCCTAGTTTCATTGTTGTACCCCAACGAGCTGAAGATTCTTATTTGTTATTTGAACTAATGGATAACACTCCTTCTTTGGTTAACTCAACTCTGCCTGCTTAAACCAACGCGACTGTACCCGCTCTGAAGAATTCAGTTGTACCCACGCAGATGAACTTGTCTATGCCCTCATCTAGATGGTACGGTTTTTCCACGCTTCACTGGTATGCCGAATTCTTCTGCACCCACTACCTTCTCATTTGGGTCTGGTACGACGTTTGGATTTGGATCGTTCAGTAGTATGCAGAATACTTCTACACCTATTTTCTTGCCTGATTCTGTTTCTATCCCCTTTGGTGCCATGAATCTTGCTTCTGTTGTTGCCCCTGCTGAACATCCTGAAAAGATGTTGGAAGCAAATTCAAAGCTTGGTAGCAAAAGATGGCCTTTTACTTAACTACTTTAAACATGTCTTGGTACTTAACCGAGTCTGCTCCTGTTGGGACTGAAGACGATATGCATTTCGATTGTCGAGTGGCCCTTAATGCGTGGACACAAGGGGATTATCTCTGCAAGCATTAGATCCTGAATGGATTAGACAATGCATTAAATAGGATGTATCTTTTGATCAAAATCACTACAAGGGAACACTAGTTTGTTTTGGAAAATAAGTACAAGATCGATGACTTCGGCACTCAAAATTTTACTGTCGGGCAGTTTCTGGAGTTTTTCATGGTAAATTCTACAACTTAGATGAGTCAAATCCAGGAGTTTGCCTATTTGTGAAAACTTCCAAGTCACTGTTCTCATTGAGAAGTTGCCACCGAGCTAAAGAGATTTTATGAACTATCTGAAGTATAAGTAAAAGTAAATGACTTTAGAGATCTGATTGCCAAATTACTTGTCGAAGAAGGCAATCGATAGTCGACTGCAAAGTATCGAAAGACCTCAATGATGGAGGCAAAAGCACACTTGGTTGAGGCTGATTCTGGGAAGAAACAAAAGCACCAAGTCCATGGGAAAGTAAATCCGAACCAGAAGAAGTCCAAGAATTTTGAAGGCAACTATCACAATTGTGGCAATCCTGGACATATGAAAAGAGATTGCAAGAAACCGCCAAAAGAAAGTCAAAATACTACTAAAATCGTTACCAATGGCATGCCTGATTTGGACCTTTATGCGGTCGTGATAGAGGCAAATATCGTAGATAATCCAAGGGAGTGGTTCATTGATACTGTAGCTACTTGTCATATATGTTCTGATCGGGATGTACTTTTCGTTTATACCCCTATTTCCGGAAGGAACCTCCATATGGGAAACTCCTCCACTACTAAAGTTGCTGGAATTGGGAAGGTGCTGCTGAAGATGACGTCCGTCCTAGAGCTGACTTTGAAGGAAGTGTTGTATGTTCCGGATATTAGAAAAAATCTTGTTTTTGGGTCCCTTCTTGTCCAGTATGGCTTTAAGCTAGTTTTTGAGTTTTAGTCAGTTTGAGCTAGACGTGTTCACCGGTTCGGGCGAACCGGGCCAACCGCCGGTTTGAACCGGTGGTCAACGGTTGCTAAAACCATTGACCACGGTTTAAACCGGAACCGGTACCGTCGTTAAGGCGGGCCAGTTCCGGTTTCCCCATACCCCAAACCGTAAACCGGCGGTTATT
>BMAC01000189.1:310844-341438 GCA_014905375.1 Phtheirospermum japonicum
AAAGTAAAATATCCATAGGCCGACCTTCTATAAAAGGGTGAACCTGCCCAATTTAGCATCATAATAACAACAATTTTGTTATTATCTTTATATTCCCCTACAGTATCGTCACCGCAGTAGAGTTTAACCACCAAGTTCGGGATGGATTGGTGTGGTTCCTCTACGCCTAGGACACTAGAATATCGAACCATGAACGAAGAAAGGCATGAGAGAAAAGCCCCCACCCACCCAAAAAAAAAGTAAAATATCCATAGGCCGACCTTCTATAAAAGGGTGAACCTGCCCAATTTAGCATCATAATAACAACAATTTTGTTATTATCTTTATATTCATATAGCAGTCCGCGTCCTGGTGCATTCTTAATCTGCATAACATCGCAATGGCTATCACAAGGAGCATTAAGAAACTGACTAACGACGCTTACTGCAAAAGTAATATCTGGTCTAGTGACTGTGAGATAATTAAGTTTACTAACAAGTCGTTGGTATCTTCCTGGGTCTGTCAGTGGCTCCCCCTGACCCGGAAGAAGTTTGATGTTGGGATCCATGTGAGAGTCACTAGGGCGACAGTCATGCACACTAGGTTCAATGAGAATATCCAAAGCATATTTATATTGAGAAATAGCAGTGCCAGAGGCAGATTGAGCAGCCTCAATGCCTATAAAAGATTTGAGAGGACCGAGATCTTTCATTTGAAACTGACTATGAAGGTGAGATCTTAGTCGACAAATACCTTCAAAGTCATCAACAGTGATGACAATGTCATCTACGTAGACAACTAGATAAATGCACATGCCTGAAAAAGAGTAGAGGAAAAAAACTGAGAGGTCAGCCTCACACCAAGTCATACCAAATTATATTAAAGCGGCTCTAAAATGACCAAGCCAAGTATGAGGAGATTTCATAAAGCCATATAGAGAATGACCGAGGCAATAAAAAAGGTGAGAACCACCATAAGCAATAAAACCAGGTGGTTAGTCCATATATACCTATTTTGGCAACTCGCCATGTAAAAATGCATTCTTAATATCGAGCTGGTGAAGCGGTAAATGACGGATGGAGACCATATCAAGAAATAGATGAACATATATGATCTTATCCATAAGTGAAAAAAATTCCTTATAATCAAGACCAAAAGTCTGTGTATATCCCTTAGCCACCAAGTGAGCTTTGAAACGATCAATATAGTTATTCGGGCCAACTTTTATTATATAAATCCAACTACAACCAACAATAGTCTTTCCAGGAGGCAAACGAATTAGCTCCTAGGTCCCACTAGCCTGTATAGCATCCATTTCATCCAACATCGCCTACTCCCAATGGGATCAACCATTTCTTCTCTTGTAAACTTATGAATAGACACAAAATCCAAAGATGAAATAAAAGAGTAATATTAAGAAGATAATAGGTCATAGTGAACAGTAAAAGCTTATAAAGGATGAGGATTGTGAGATGACCAAGTACCTTTACGTGGGGCAATAAGAAACTCAAGTTTAAGAGACGTTGGGAAGCATTTGAAGTAAGAGATAATACTGAAGGAATAGTAGAGGAAGTATAAATGGAGATCAAAAGCATCTTTGGTAAGTAATCAGTGGTGATGGAACAAAAATGTCAATAGGGGTAGGGGTAGGAGAAATAGGTGGATCATCTAAGGGAGCGTTGTTAGTGGTAGACATGGGAAGAAGGAAGTAAACTCAAAGAAAGTGCCATCAACAGAGATTAGATAGCATTAAAGTTCAGGGTAATAAAAATAATATCATATCTGGAGATGTGAGCAACATATAAATACACACTTAAGAGACTTGACAGAGACTTTATCTTTACATGGCGTAAGATCATGACAAAACTTGTGTAACCGAAGAGGCATAGAGGAACGGGATAAAAGTCATGTTGAGGGTACAAAATGGAGTATGTAATTTTATTTTAAAGAACAGATGATGGCATTTGATTAATTAGGTGGCATGCGGTTTAAGGGGAATCACCCCAAAAGCGAATAGGAACATAATAATGAATAAGAAGTGTGTGAGCTATTTCAATTAGGTGACAACTTTTTCGATTGGCCACACCATTTTCTTGTGGTGTGTGAGTACAACACATTTGATGGTTGGAAGTTTAAAAAGACTGAAACTGAGTAGACAAGTATTTTCGAGCATTGTCGGTTTGATTTTTTTTTTTAATAGAAGTCCCAAATAGATTTTGAATTTCATTTGAGAAGATCTGGAAAATAGAGAAAATATCAGAACGCATTTTCAATAGGAAAACCCAAGTGCATCGAGAAAAATCATCGATAAATGTGACAAAATAGTAATATTTCAAATTTGAACAAGCTCCACTAGAACCCCAAATATCATAGTGAACTAAATTAAAAGGTGACACAACACTTTTATTGACACATGGACTATAGAATAATGAACATATTTTTATAATTGACATGGCTCGCACTATAGAGTCATAAGTGTAGAAAAACTAGGTAACAAAAGATGTAATCTTTCCAAACTTGGATGACCGAGATGTTGATGGACAATATATGGAGAAGTAGTGGAGATATGAGAAATGAGTGGTGAAAGGTGATACAGTCCTCCATGTTCATGTCCTACTCAAATCATGCATCTGGAACGTCGATCCTTGATAAGTATCAAATTATTAACGAAAATGATAGAGAACTTAAGTGAAAGAGTGAGATTATTAACTGAGATTAAATTGAAAGGACACCTAAAAGAAAATAAAATAGAGTGTAATGAAAAGTTAGGAAGAGGATGGGTTTGACCAATGACACAAACTCTAATTTGAGAACCATCAGCGAGAGTAGTAAAATGTAATGTGTCTGATAAAGACAAGTGAGAGCCAAAATCATAAGTGATTAATATCATACCCTATATAAGAGATTGGTTACCAGTCATATGATCAAAAGCACTGGAATCAAGTATCCATGGATCAAGAGTAGATGATTGAGAGATAAAGGCTACATGATTACCAAATCGAGTCATAATAGTAACCGGTGAGGCAAGTTGCTGGACTTCCCTGAATTGGAGGAAATCATGATACTCAGAGGCAGAAAGCATAACATCTGCAAGTGGTTCAGGTGATGCAACTTAAGCTACATGAGCCGACTTTGCCTGAATCGCATGATCTCGTACCTTGATATGACTATTTTTAGTACTCACAACGAGACCGATGATTACCGCCATGAACCCCACTTCATCCACCATGAGAATGAGAGCGGGAGCAAATGAATCATTAGAAGAGGAAGGGTGGAGTGGCGAGATGCAGCAGCTGTACACAAATCATGTCATAGTCAGGGATACTCGAGCATGAAAGTTCAGGTGAAGACCAGCAAGAGAAACAACCACAAAAGATTGACTCCATTGCTTATAAAAAGTCATCTCATCACTGGTGAAAGGCATTAAGACAGCATAGTCAGCAATCAAATGATCGAGCTTACCAAGATATGATTCATATCCATATTCTCAAGTTTAGTGGAAAACATAGCGATCACCACACTATAAAGTATATGGACATCATTGGAGTAGATTTTCTTGACTTTGGTCCATACCTCATAACAAGTTGGAAATGGATGGTATTGAGGTTGAAGGTTAAGAGCAATAGGTGACCAAAGAACATTACATAAAGAAGCAACAATTTGCTACCAGCGATCCCGGTCCATGGAGGGATGGCCTGAGTGATCAAGTGGGCAGCACGTCCTTAACCTTGTAACCACCGTTGGACAAAAGCATCCCAAGTACTATAGTTGGCTGATCCGATCAAATCTTTGCACGGAATTAGTGGGACGTTTCTGAACATCACAACAAAGCCAGTGGTTATGGAAGACTTGGTACATGCCATGGAAGAGCAGCCACAGAGGCTGGTGGTAGTTGCTGATTGACATGATTTTATCTTGATTTTTGTTAGTATTTTAGTGAGTTTTTGTTATTGATTTCGGTATAAGTTGGATAGATTGAGCATATTTTTGTATTTTCTTGACTCCAACTTATATTATCATATTTTAATTATTTTTATGTTTATTTCAGATATTTTGAAGTATTTTGGTCTGGAAATAGTCGAGTATGAATGTACGAATGGAGTTTTAACGAAATCGGGCCTCGATTTGAAGTACTGTAGCTGACACTGGGTACGTTGATCCACACTGGGTTACCCAGTGTCAGAAAAGAAAGAGAGCATCGATCGACGCTAGGTCGACGCCCCAGCCGATGCAGAACTGTGCCCGCGTCGACGCCGAGAGCTGCTCGCGTCGATCGACGCTCATGCCTACGGAATTCTCTGTTGCGTCGATACGGGCCGCGTCGATCGACGCCCGTCGACGCCAGCGCTGGAAACGCATCTTTTTGTGATTTCTTGTGCCCCAAGCTTTGGGAAAACTATATAAACACCTATGTAACTCATTTTTAACAAGCTTTTACTATTCCTAGGGTTCTAAGACCTCTTAGGGGCTGACAATCCCTAAAAGTGTTCTTCAATTTCTTTAGATACTTTTCATGATTTTTACTTTAAATTTCTAGATTTTAGATTAAGTAGAATAGTTGTTAATTTAGACTTTAGGCATAGATTAGCTCATAGTTCGTGGATTTCTTTGCTTGGACGATGTTACTATTCTCCGTTAACTAGTAAGCTTTCAATTCATCGCTTTTATTTTTCGAATTTCTTATTTACTTAGATTATGAATACTCTTGTTGGATTTGCTATGTTGTTGAATTTGCATCGTTGTGCTTGCGTTAACATTGAACATGTCAATAATAGTTGGCTAGATTTATGAGTCTAGTGCATAGAATCATTTAGAACCATCTATTGGGATGATTTGGTGCTAAATCTACAAGTTGGGATTGACAACCCTAACTCGTAGGTAAGGTGTTCGATGAAATGTCAATAGGTCGTGGAGATGATTCTAGAGCACTAGAACCACCGTTTTCTTAATCTTTCAAGAATTTTTCAATTTCGTATTTACATTCGCTTAGTTTTATAAACATTAGTTAAGTTCTTGCTAAGAGATTTACGCCCCCTTAGCAAGATTAGTTTAAATTCATTACTTAGTAATTTAATTGCCCTTAGTTTAAATCATAGTTTAATTTAGTTACTCTAGTTTAAATCACTATCGTAGTTCTTTTGAATGATCAAATAAAATTCCTTGTCTACGTGTTTAGATTAGCTTTATTTTTATTTTCTTATTCGTGAAACCAAACACAAAAGGAGCTTAAGATTAGTTTTCCTCGAGAGATTTGACTCGGTTCAACTTCCCAACCTACAAGCGAACTCGTACTCTTGCGAGCGAGCTTTCAAGCTTTGACAAAGTTATATTTAAAAAGTAGGTGCGGAAAGTTCGAACCAGTCGCAAATGTTATTTTTTAACTTCAGGCAGTGGGACTGAAAAGGACTTCTAAAGAAAGCTTTGATAACATATAGAAAGAGTTGTAGAAAGAAACACACTGGTGTATTTACATACAAGAGAAGGTTTACATCCAAGGAAATAAAATAAAGACCCGTAACTTGTAGCTATACATAATCTTCTAGATTTATTCACATAGAATAAGATCATATCTTCAATAAACTAAATCATATCTCAACATTAAAAATGAATTAATTGTTTATCAAATAATTTGGCTAAGACAAAAACTGCATAAAAGACTGTATCAAAGAAACTCATTCAAAAGTAGATTGTATTTAAAAGATAAATGAACATATAATATCATATCATCAGGCACTACCAGTTAGAGCTTTGAAGACGGGTTGGTGGGGCGGGGAGGCCAGTAACTAGCCTCAACCGGCTAAACGACAGGGCAGGGTGGGCTGGCCCGCTGAGGTGGCGGCTGAGAAATCCTCGACCCTTACCCACCTTGTCTTGGGCCGCGGGTTATGCGGGCTTGCTCGTGAACACTTAGAAATAGGATGTTTTGAGTAACATACTTGCATTCTTTTCATCTTAAACCGCTTTTGGTATTTTGTCTTCAATTTTTCTCTTTAATGGTTTGTTGTCAAATGAGTAATTTGATTTATCATCAAATCAAGAAGTAGAGAATCGTTCTTTTTTCCATTCGTGAGGCGGAAAATCTTTCATTGTTAGACTTAATTGGAAAATTAGTATTAGCATGACAAAAATCTGAGCATTGGCGGCCCATGCCTGTTTATATATATATATAAATTGGAGATTTAGTATTAGCATGACAGAAATCTGAGCATTGGCGGCCCATGCCTTTATATATATATATATATATATATATATATATATATATATATATAAACAGGCGTGGGCTGCCAATGCTCAGATTTCTGTGTGTCAGTTTTTTTGCGGGCTAACCCACTGACCCGACCCGTCAAAGCCCGTGGCCCGCACGGGCTAGCCCATTTAGGCCCGATGTTTAGTGGGCTACTTATCTCGAAACTCAGTCCCCTACTTAGGCATGGCAAGGTGGGCTATCAACGGGCCTATCCTATTTCGACATCTCTAATACACACCAGTGCTTGAAGTTGACCAATCTGATCCATATGCAACTGTGTTAAATCTATATTCATTTATCTTGCAATCATGATAGGTAGTCTCACATTGTGATGGACCTATTGTTAGACTCTTAATATACTCATTAATAACATTCTTCAAGGGATCTTGTGCATATAATGATAGAATGTGAAACAATTTATCATTTGTTAAAAGATCAATTGCAAATTTAGAGGTATGTGACATGTAGATTGTTTCAAAGTAGTTCACGTAGTTTTCAAACTAATTGGCAAATTCATTATCCAATTTCTCGTTGAGTCCATCATTTGTAATGTTTGGTTGAAAGCGTTTTATGCTCTTTTATAAAAATATTACATATATGCATAAATAATAAAATAGTTTTATTTTAATATATACGCAATCGTGACACAAATTTAAAGTGAATACTTATATGTGATATAATCTTTGATCTCATCAAAGTTCAATAGTACTTACTTTCTTACGGCATCAAATTCTTCTTTATTTAAGAATTTCTTTCCTGCTAATAGGAAGGTCAGACCAAAATTTTTGGACACCACGGGAATCGCCTCATCATTGTCTAAACCGTCTTGTCTGTCATCATTTCAAGGTAAGTTTATTCTTTTTGTGGACACGTGATGTTCAAAATAATATGAACTGAAAGTTGATGCCTTTTCAACAAGTTATGCTTTTGTTATCGAGCAATCGACACTCGTATTGTTCTTAACATAGTTCTTCAATTTGCGGAAGTACCTATCGAATGGATACATCCATCTATATTGCACTGGGACAACAATTTCTGCTTCATATACTAAGTGAACAAGCAGATGCTCCATGGATTCAAAAAGACTCGGCGAAATGATCTTTTAAATTTGGCACAAGATTCGAGAAATATTATGCTTCAAACGACTCATATCACTATCCCCGATAACTGTGGAAGTGAGGTTCTTGAAGAACAAACTCAACTCTGTTGGGGCCTTCTATCCGAATAGCGATTGGGCTCAACCTCTACATGAACATATGACAGTCATGACTTTTCATCCTGAACAACCTCAATCCATTCATATCAACACAACGCCCTCGATTTGATGTGTATCCATATGGAAATTTGAGATCTTTTACCCATTCATACAATTCAACTTTTAAAGTCTTGCTTAATCTCAGGATGGAACATTATTCATTCAACTCATCTCTTGACATTTAAATGTCTTTTGTCTTCCACTTCAAATTTATCAACATGTTGAACACATTTTCGAAAATATTTTTCTCTATGTGCATAACATTTAAATTATGTAGAATCAAATTCATGCTCTAGTATAACAAATCCCAAAAGATACTTCTTTTGCTCTAACCACTTGTCTTGGATATGTGTCCATTAATGTGTTTTGAATTTATATTAGTGACTTTAAGAAGCTCCAATCTTTCTATCTCTACCTGAATCTCTGTCCTTAACCGAACCCTCGGTCGTGGAGTGTCAACCTTTCTATTCTTCTAAAAATATTGTTGTCTTTCAAAAAGGGTGATCACAATCAAGAAACTTACGGTAATTATTAAATCAAGATTGATTCCCGTTGCACCTGAGAGTAAATGCATCCGATCTCTCATGCAGTGCTGTACTCCAACCAGATAACATGGAGTTACAACTGGAGTTCTATTTCTTAGAGATTCGTACCAGGGAGCACCAACCATCCACAATTGATTCAACTCGCCAATTAGAGGCTATAGAAAACATCTACTCTATCCTTAATATTTGTTGGTCCTAGAACAAAAATACTGTGAAACATGTACTCTTCTTTCATACACATTTAGGGAGGTAGGTTGTAAAGTGTAACTATCACCAATCACAAGAAATATTGCGAATTGAAGATTTCAAATGGCTGAAAATCATCTGTATAGAGGCCTAATCATATATTTTGAGTTTCAGCTGCAAACCCTGTATAAGTTTGGTTGAAATATTTACAATACTCTAAATCTAATGGATGGCATGTGACACCATCGTCAACGTGTTCTGCATGTTACCTCATGCCCTTGCAGTTTTCGTAGATGCATACAAACTTTGCAATGGGAGAGTTAATGGAAAATAATACAACTTCTAATATGCAATGTTGGCTTTCAGTCATTTTGCTTTACCCTGTCTAACATGTTTAAATCGAGGTTGATCATAAAACTTCAACTAGTTAGCTCAAAATCGTCTCTCCAATAGATCATATAATTATTCTGTCAATAATTTATCTTCTCAAACGGTAAACCCACATCCTCAATAACTTTTTGTTGGTGTAGAAGTTATCTATTACGAGGTCATGATACTTTTGAGGTATGCGATTATCTGACTTCGAATTCATGAGATGATCAACTAGCGACAACTGAGATTGTTTCTCGTACGTGGAATAAAAAAGTTGATTTTCATCTCTCGACATATTGTAGAAGAACTGGGCCTCGGAATTTGGAGATTTTTTTTGCATCACCAACCACATCAAAGTCGGGATCGGCTGCATCCTTAACTATATTGATGTACATATTTGATGATTCTTCCGAAACAACGTAAGATGAGCCTCCAACGATGTGTGGTGCCTAGATTTATTTCACCATGAAAAGTCCATATATAGCAATCCGGTACGGGTCCATTTAATTAGGTGATACTTGATCTCGTCGACATCGAGGTAATTACGATTTTTACATTTGGTATGAGTACAATGACACTTTCAGTTTTCTCCATCCTTCATTGCAGGATGTGTGAGCGCAAATTTGAATGAAACTCTCCACCCTTCCACGAACACTTTGGATATATAATCGTCTACCCTCAAGTTTGTACATTCAACTACAATCAGAACCCATCCCATGATTTATGAATTAGGATTAATTAATTTTTCATGTATATAGTCACAAATAATGTGTGATATATAGATGATAGAATTATGGATAAGCGAGCGATATGAGGATGTCTGTATATAACGATTGTATTATTGGTAAATGTTCTATCACATTCAAGAATATAGAAACTGAAGTTTAAAAGTTCACAAAACACGCACTAAAATAATCACATTACAATCATATATATTCTCAAATTGTCCAAATAAGTTGACATTTCATAATATAGTATCAAACTTTCTATTTGATACTAAATTTTAAACGAGTCTAAATTAAGATGTTTGAGCGAGGAAAGAAGAATACATTTGCAGTAATTAATTATACTGATGGGCGTGGCACGTCGATGAAATCGATTCATCGATAATCAACGAATTACAAATGACATATTTTGATTTGTGAACAACGTTATAATTATTAATTGGTTTTACAATTTTAACATGTTATCAACACAATATTAATAAAAAGATGATTAAACACAATATTCAAACCACATTTGAAAACTGCCATCACATTTGTAAACCACCAACATATTTCAACCGACGACACCACTGTATTTTAAAAAATTCGTGATTGGAGGACAAAACCTCCAACCCAACATCGTACACCACGTTACGAACCACCAATACTACCACAAACCAATCAATCACAACATCAAATTACGTATAATTCCATAATTATATATTATAAATATAAAATAATCTCTTAGCATTAAACAAAGTTTACATTAAAATGGATATCTTAATTTGCGCGAAAATGAGAAATGGGACGAAGAGTAATTATGTTGTCTTTTTAAGTTCCAATTTTTTTCTTTTTAAATCACAAGAAAACCTATGAAGATAAACCATACATAGTAACCTAATGCTAGTGTAATAATACCTAATGGAACAACAATTTAACAGCAGGCCACAAAGTAACTTATTATTTTCAACTGAACGAAAACTACTACAAGAAACAAACAGATTTATCCAAAACGGATCATCACCATCCATGCAGAAAAATAAACAAGTTCAACAGAAAGTTCATCAGGACAACATATCTAAATACAGCACGAGCACAACTCAGTCCTGCTAGACACGAGCTCGTGCGCTACTGTCAAAATCCTGCAAAAAATATACGAACCACCAATTTTCCACTTTCTGAAGAGCCTCTATTTCCGATCCACCAATCCGAAAATCTCAATCAAATCAGATTCCTTCGGTTGCCGAATAATCCTTTCAAAAATATAACCAAACCTCTCGAGACCAAGCATTGCTTCCAAAACCTTATCCTCCGACTCTTCAACCGTCTCGTCACCCTCCCAAGCTTCCCCATCCTCAGTCGAAGAAAACAACAACTGTGACATTCGTTCTTTCTCAATCTGTTGCGCATACTGTCTAACCTCAGTCCCCGACGTAAACAGCCGATAAACATACACCACCTTCTTCTGACCCAGCCTATACGCTCGGCTCACCGCTTGCTTCTCAACCGACGGGTTCCAAACCGTATCCAGCAAAACGACCCGCGAAGCCCCGACCAAATTTATCCCTTCTGAACACGCTCGTTCCGACGCGAGAAGCACCTTTGCCTCGCTCGTCTCGTCGTTAAAAGACGAAATTGAATCCTGACGTTGCCTCTCGTCGAGCTGCCCGTCCATGTAAAACACCTCTCGTCCCTCGTTCCAACAAAACCGAGACTTTATCTTTTTCCGGATAAACTTGAGCGGGTGGATGAACTGACTGAACACCAAGACCCTCTCGCCGAGCGCATCAGCTAACCCTATTAATTTCAAAACGAAACTCGTCTTTACCCCGGCATCGACCGACTCAATATCTTCCAATTTTTTCTCACAAGGTGGCAAAGACACACCGGCCGCCGACATCAGCGAAGGATGGACGGAGATGAGCGACACCTGTCGGATCCTGCGTAAAATGCTATGGGTTTTGCTAGAAGCTTCTAGAAGCTCCTTTTGAAGTTCGGTCGGGTGCAGGAACACTAGCGTGTCCCTCAATCCGGGGAGGCTCTCCTTCAGTATAGTCCCTTTATGCACGTGAACAAATGGGTCGAGCATGGCCCGGAGCTTTTTTAACCCGTCGTCCTCGTCCGTCCTGATTGAGCTCGTCAGATTCTTCCATTTTTTTCTCCCCACACGTCTACTTTTCAGGATGGTTTTGGTTTTGGAATCAGTCTCGTGCGCCAATTTCGGATTCACCACGCATAGTGTGTTGAATAGCTCGTCGAAATTGTTCTGGAATGGGGTTCCAGACAAGATGATTCGACGCTGAGTCGACACCTTGGACAGAGCCTTCCAGATCTTACTCTTGTCGTTACGAGGCATGTGGCCCTCGTCGAGCACTAACAGGCCCGGGCTCTCAAGGAGTAACTTCTTCATTTGGCCGTGAAGCCCGTTTTCTTCTTCCCCGTCGTCCTGGATGAGGTTCGTGAACAATTGGTAGCTGACACCTAATATACACCCACCGCACACCCACAACGCGAGCTTCAAGAGGCGCTTGCACTCTACGCTCATGGGCCCGGTCCCACCGAAGACCTGCCCGAGCTTTTCGGCAGCGAACGCGTTCTCGTTTTCGGACAGCTCCTTCTTGTTCAGATTGTGGAACGGGATTTTGACTTTCCATTTTAGGAATTCGGCTTCCCAGGACAGGAGCATGCCTTTAGGGGCAATGATGACTGGCCGACAGGTCGGGTACATCATCAAGAATGTCTGGAGAAAGACTATGGTGAGACGGGTCTTGCCGGTGCCGGGTGCGTGCGAGATTATACACCCACTCCCCCCAGTGAGCGGGCGTTTCATTTCGTTGATGACAATATTTCCGGCTATGTTGTTCCACATGAACTCGAAGCCCTCGCGTTGGTGAGGATACAGCTCGTTCTCGACACCCGGGATCAAATCCCATACGGTGCCTTCGGCACGATGGGTGTAATTTGGAGCTCCATGACCCGAGTCGCGAAAACAAATCGGGTCGACAAAATAGCTCTGCGGTTCATCGGGTTCCTTCCTGTGGTCGAATCTACCCGGAGGTGGTGTATACTACACAAGAGCGTAAATGCAAGTCAAACAAAGTATAATACTGAAATAAAGCAGACGATAAATGGGCCAGAACTAGGCCTGGCCCGAGCAGGCCGACGCGAACAATGCATAAAAAAGGGGCCCGGGCCAGGCAAGCATTTCCATTTATTAACAATTTGGATGGGTCGAGTAATGTACTTACGAATGATGGTAAGACATACTTTATGTCCAGAATTACAGTAAAACAAAATTTACAAGTAATTCCAATCTGCTCATCGAGGATAGGGTCATGCTCGCCTCGGGCACAACAAGCAGCCGGGCTTTGGTCGAACTCCGAGTCGATGTCATCGTTTTCCACCTGAAAATTAGAATAAATAATGAAACTTTACACATGAAACCGGATGAGAATAAATAATAGAATTTTTTAAAAAAATACCACATAAGAATCAGTGTGGTCGATCTCATCAAATTCTAGAAGCCCGAGTTCAAGACCGCAGAAGAGCGAATCGATCTCCATTTCCCAGTCCGATTTAACGTGGGGCCGCGGCATCTCATCCTCGAACCCAAACTTGATCGGAAGGGCCGATCGAGTCAAACCATAATCTTGACTATTATGTTCCTTCGCTGAGTTTATGGACTCGACCAAAACCTTGATCAAGTCTATCGTTCTTGCTCGGAAAGTCTTTTTTTCGCTTAGCTTCGATTTAGACTTGACGCACTTTTTTTGGAAAAACGCGCTCGGGTTATAACATTTAACATCCTCTTTACCATTATTCTTTGTATCTCCATTTGCCTTCTCCGTACAACCATAATAACATGGTTCGCCGTCTTTTTTCCAATTACTTTTAAATATCCCGCCTTCTATTTCTGACTCATCTTCGCTCTCTTTCTTCTCACGCATTCTTTTAATCTTTCTAACACTGTGAAATTCGTTTTCGGTGATTTTTACCACACCAGCACTTTCATTATCACTTTCTATCTCCTTTTTCACTCTCTCATCACCATCTGTAATTACCTTCTCGTTTTCACCGTCACCGTTGTTTTCTTGCTCGTCATAGCTGCCGCAATACGGAGCATCCGACGACTCGGAGCTTGACACTCTATAGTCCTCGTCAGAAAACTCATCCTCATCCTCCTCGTCACTAGTCGTTTCATCACTTCCCGACAAAGAAATGTCCGAATTACTAAGTTTCTCTAAATCGACACAAACATCTGAGGGCTTTTTACGAGGCCTTCCTCTACCCCTCGTCACACCATTGTTATCCGAATTAACGACATTCGAATGAGGCCCATTTTTCAAAATGGGCTTCTCATTTCTCAAAAACTCGACCTCATCGTCGGAAACACCATTAATCAGACTATAGGGTTTATTAACTAGATTTTTAGTCCTTTTCGAAGACCTAGAACTACTAACATTGTTCTCAAAACCACTTTTCTCACCAATTATGACAAAACCATGTTTTCCCCAACTCTTAACACTATCTCCTTTGTAATAATAACTACCTTCTCTATCATTTTTCCTCTTCTTCTTCAGATCATTGTGGATATTTTGCCAATATTTAGCATGTTGGCTTCTCGTTCTTGGCCTTGGTGCGCTACTCATGGGATTTGAACCACCACCACGCATTTCATCTAAAAAAAGTCAGTTTAAGTCAAACTCAAAAACAGATCTTGTTAGTATACCATATATTATTCAAAATGAATTTTGCTATCAGCAAGAAAACTTGCCCTCTTCATCAAGGTGAAAAAGACAAAAAAAAAAAAAACATGCATCAGATTTGCACTGCCCACGAGCCCTTCTTCTTTTTAATAAATTACACACACAAAAAGGCACAAATATCATCAAAGGGTTGTTACCCGGCTTTCCAAATGAAAGAGATCAGGAGTAAGTCTTCCTTCTTTTTTTTGGTCAAAACACACGCAGAGTAAGACCACTCTGTTTTTTTTCAGCAGAACTGAACAAGAGAGAGAAAAAAAGAAAAGAGACAATATGGTTTTATTGAGCTTGTTAGAGAGAAAAGAGATTCGAAAAGGCATACTTGTGTGGGGAGAGAAGGAGAAAGAGAAGAGGAAGAGTTGCGATTGGATTGATGGAAAAAAAGGTGAGTCACGAGTGGGCAGTGCTGCATGAAATAAGAAGGTATTGAATTTGGATTTTGGAATCTTTGATTTGTCGCATCAGATGATTTACAGCAAGTATATAATAGAGAGAGCTATTTATTTGCGAATTGACGTGATGGAATGCATCGGGAGTGGCTATGCTGCACCTGCACCTGCCTAAAAAAAATTATTTCAAAATTGTAAATTTTTCTAAAAAATAATTGGGCAATTTAGTAAAATTAAATTATAAAAAATGCATAAAATAATATAAATTAGTATTTTTTTTAATTGCCTATGAACATGTTATTTATCAAATATTATTACAATTTAATATAATTTTATTTGAATTAATCTCATAATATTCAATATTAATAATGGTTTAGTTTCTTTCTTACATAGAATTAAATTTATATAGGAATTTTCTTAATATAATAAAAATTAGATACCCTAATTAATATTAAAAAAAAATATTAAAGATAATAAGATCATTTGAATATATATATATATATAATCACTTATATGTTATTTTGATTTTTATTTTGGTTTTTTTATTATTTTGTTTTACGTTTCTTTGTTCTTTTTTTTTTAACTTTAACTCAAATATTATCAAATTTGTCACTTATTCTCAAAATACTTTGACCACTTTTTTTTAGTTAAATTATACAAAAATGTGCAACACAATATAATTTAATATTTGTTTGATTGGTTATCGACAATTTATTTATCAAATATTATTACGATACAATACTTTTTGTTTGGATTAATCTCAATAAATAATGTATTTTGTTACTATCTCAGAAATCATGCAAAACAATACAAGTGCAAACCCAGTATTAAGTGGAATCAATAGTGTGGCATCAACTATAACAGATTTGAAAAAAAATCAACTAATTCTGAAACCAAGAAGAGGAAGACCACCTTTAAAAACAAATGTTGCTAAAGATGGTAATCTTGAAAGCATTCATGTCGTACTTAGTTTCTATCGAAGTTCGTAATTAAATTAATGTTAAGTATATGCATTTACATTTTATAAACCAATCACTTTAAATTCATTGGAATGTTTATATTTTATTTTACTTATATTATTATTTGCTCATTATGCGGATGTAACAATGAAAAAATTCTCTTCATACCAAAGTTGCAGCAGATCTACAATCCATACTGGATAATAAAAGCAATTTGGGTAAGTCGTTTAGAATGACCAAGCAAACGTTTGGAGAGGGTAGTGTTGCTGAAATAAGATTGCGTCTACTTAGGAGAAGAGGAAAGAATGGGAGGATGCACAATATTCCAGAAAGTGAACGAGTTTTCTCTATTGATTGTTGGTGATCTTGATCCTCAAAGTAACATGGATCTTGTAATAGAAATATTCATTTCAAAATATTAGAACACAATAATCCTTATAATCCCCCTTGGGGTTTGCCATTCACATTCATAGATATAAATAAAGTACATAAACTTGTATAACAAGTTAAGTCAATATAAAAACATATACATGCTATTACACCCCTGCATTCGAAACGGGGGGAGACCTAACAGTGAGATTGTCTCTAAAATCTAAAAATAACTGGCGAGGCAAACCCTTTGTGAATATGTCGGAATACTGAAAGGAGGACGGTACATGAAGTATTCGGATGTGGCCCATAGCAACCTTCCTTCTCGCGAACGAAATGGATGTCCAACTCTATGTGCTTGGTGCGCTGATGTTGTACCAGATTATGTCCAGGTACATGGTAGAAATATTATTAGTGTAGATCAAAGAGGCACGAGAAAGTGGACAATGTAGTTCAAGGAGGAGGTTTCGAAGCAAGGAACACTCGGCAACCACATTAGACACACCACGATACTCAGCCTCAGCACTAGATCGAGAAATAACATACTGCCATTTGGCTACTAGGGTCATTCAGAAAGACACAGTACCCAGAAATGGAGCGCCAAGTGTCAGGGCAGCCGGCCCAATTAGCATCAGTATAAGCCACTAAAGCAGGGGTATGGTCGACTGAATAGTGATGCCGAGATCAGGAACACCATAACGTATTATGCTTTTCAAAGCCACAAAATGGCCGTCCCTGGGGTCATGCATAAATAGGCAAACCTGCTAAACAGCGTAGGAAATATCAGGACGAGTGAAAGTGAGATATTGTAATGCGCCGGCAAGGCTCCTGTAGAGAGTATGGTCAGAAACAGGTTTTCCGGCATTAGCGCTGAGTTTGGAACTGGAATCAACAGGTGTAACCGATGGATTACAAGAGGTCATGCCCACCCGTTCAACAATTTCTCGGGCATATTTAGCCTGAGAAAAAAACATACCAGACTGTGTACGGGTAGCAGAATTGCCCAAGAAATAGGGTATAGGACCCAACAGACAAAGCGAACTCCTTGCCAAGTAAAGAAATAATATCTGCTCGAAGCGAATCAGGAGAAGCTATCAGAATAATGTCATCAACATAGACAAGAAAATAAGTTGTTAAATCACCCCAGCGAAAAATGAACAAATATGAGTCACATCTGCTGCCAGAAAAACCAATCCGATATAGGAAAGAGGCGAACTGCTGATACCACGCCCGTGGAGCCTGCTTGAGCCCATACAATAATTTCTTGAGAAGACAAACATGTTTAGGGTGAGAAGGATCCACAAAACTGGGCGGCTGGAATATGTAAACAGTCTCATTCAGATGCCCATGGAGAAACGCATTTTTGACATCCAACTGATGAACTGACCAAGACAGAGAAATTACCAAGTGAAGAACGTTCTGGACCGTTGTCGGTTTAACAACTGGGATGAACGTCTCCCCACAATCAATCTCGACCTTCTATGAGCGACCATTAGCCACAATGCGAGGTTTATAATGTTCCAAGGACCCATCGACCCTAAAATTGTGACGAAACAGGCACATACACCGAACCACATTAGCCTCAGGCGGTCGGGGTATTAATACCCAAGTCCCATTACCAATAAGAGCCCGATATTCATCAGACATGGCAGCATACCAATTCGGGTCGAGTAGGGCTGTTTTGTGAAGTAGGTAAAGGAGATAGGGCAGATTTGGGATTTATAGTGG
Organism: Phtheirospermum japonicum; assembly: GCA_014905375.1. Classification (NCBI taxonomy): domain Eukaryota; kingdom Viridiplantae; phylum Streptophyta; class Magnoliopsida; order Lamiales; family Orobanchaceae; genus Phtheirospermum; species Phtheirospermum japonicum. Next base: position 328,341 of record BMAC01000189.1, read on the forward strand.
TGGTGTGAAGGTTGAATAGGCGACGGGGTTGGAATACACCGACTTTTCTACGGGTAGTCATGGGATGCTGGTTTTGAGAGGATGGGGTCGGGGACGCGCTTGAAGTTGAGCTGGAGACGGGGCTGGGGGAGGGCTGTCACATTTGACTGGGAGAGTGATGTAGGGGTGGGCCAGCCGAAGGAAGATGGGTCGAGTTCTGGTTTTGACACTGAGAATCCCGAGCCGTTGAGCCCGATAGGAAATGGAACACGAGGGGAGACACAGACTCATCAGAGGAGAGAAGCTCGTACAAGGAGGAGGATTCGGTTGGGTGTTTAGAGAATAGAAAGATGGATTCGTCAAAAGTGACATGACGAGAAACAATGAATTTATTGGAGGTGAGATCTAGGCAAATGTACCCTCAATGATTAGAGGGGTAGCCTAAGAAAATGCACGGTGTGGAACGAGGTTGGAGTTTGTGAGAAGTTTGAGCAGAAAGGTTAGGGTAGCACAAACACCCGAACACCCGAAGATGATCTTAGAGCGGAAATGCTTTGTAGAGTGGGTGGGTGGGGCTACGGTTTCGACGGTTAGGGGATGGAAGGATATTAAGTAGATAAGCTGCCGTGTTTAGAGCGAAGGGCCAAATATGAGGTGGGACCGAGGCATGAAAGAGAAGGGTACAGACCATATTATTAAGTACGAATGGTACACTCAGCCTTGCCGTTTTGAGAAGATGTGTAAGGACAAGAGAATCGATAAATGATTCCATGTTTCTGGAAAAATGAACGGAACTACAAATTGTCGAATTCTTTCCCGTTGTCACATTGCATGGCCTTAATGGAGCAATTAAATTGTGTTTTGACAAAATGATGAAACTGAATAAATTGAGCATACACTTGAGATTTAAATATAATTGGAAACACCCACACAAAATTGGAATAAACGTCAATTAGAACAAGATAATATTTATGCCCAGCAGAGCTAACAATAGGAGATGTCCAAACATCACTATGAATTAATTGAAAAGGCATATAATAAACGGTCCTAGAAGACGAAAACAGAAGACGGGTATGTTTCCCCAATTGACACGGATGACATAAAGAGGAATCATACACTTTATTTCAACTAGGAAAACAAGACTTCCTAAGTAAATTGAACACAGGAGCACCCGGATGGCCGCAACGTGCATGCCAAACAGGCGCCGACACATCAGACAAGGAGAGAGAGCTGGACAATTCGGAGACAGGGTAGAGCTTGTCGAGGCTAGGGCATCTCATGCGAAGAGTTCCCGTTGGAATATCCTTCATAGAAAAACCATTTGGGTCAAACTCAACAGAAACATTATTATCAGTTGGGAATTTACGGACAGAAATAAGGTTTTTAATAATATGAGGGGCAATAAGGACGTCTTTTAGGTGGAGTGGGTGGCCGGTTGTGGAGATGAGGGCTGGTCCAAAACCCGAAGTCGGTATACGGTTACCATTGCCAACAATTATCGAAGTGGGATTACTCTTAGAGGTAAGGGAAGAGAGCATACCTTGATTGTTGGTCATATGAGATGAAGTGCCTGTGTCCATGTACCAGGAGTTATCTGAAGGATAAAGGGTCATGGAATTGAACGCTTGAGTGAAGTCCGTGGTTGGCATGTATCCCGAATTCGGGTCTGAGAAAACTGCATTGGCCTGTGGAGATTGTCCGCGGGGAGCGGCTCCAAGAACACCTGGGGACGAAATGGATGGGAATGGGCACATCGACGAGCTCCACCCCGAGAATGGCCAAGCATTGGGTTGTTGCTGCTGTTGAGAGGACTCGGGGATAGGCCTCCACCCATAGGGTGTACGTGGAAATGGATCGCGCTGGATCTGCGGCCGCAACCTCGACCTTTCCTGCGACCTCGGCCCTGCCCGCGGCCCGAATTATGTTGCCTCCCTGAATGGTTAACTGGTTGTTGGGGCTGATTGTTCTTGTATGATTGCGCGACTGATGGTGGTTTGGCAGTGGCAGCAAGAGCTTTTGATTCCGCAGAAATGGAGTCTCTCTTTTCGCGATGTGTCTCTTCTAAGAGAATTATGGACCGGGCTTTAGCGAAATCTGGCAACGGATTTGTTTGTTGAATAAAACTTACTACCGTATCATATTCAGATGACAACCCGACAATCATGTGAATGACCATTTTCCACTCAGTAACGGGGGAATTGACATTCTTCAATTGTTCAGCAATATCTTTGAGTTGCTGGCAATATGCAGAGACCGACGGGAATGCCTCAATTCGGCACCGGGAGAACTCGGTTTGGAGATATACCGAGCGGGACTCCTTGTTGTCATGAAATATGTTCTTTAACCGAGTCCATGCCTAGAGAGAGGTGGAGTCTGGCTCAAGAATGGTGAGCAACAGTTCAGAGGAGATCGTGGCGTAAATCCATTGAAGGATAATGGCATCCAATTGATCCCAAAGTTTGTCATCAACATCATCAGGGCGCGGAATTTTGGAGTTGATATGATCGGGAACCCTATGTCCACGGGCCGCGGCTTTGAATAGTTTCGCCCATGAGTTGTACTTGGTATTCGAAAAATCAAGCGTTATGGGAATCTTATTTTTGATATTCGAAACGGCAAGAGCCGAGTGAAAAGAAGGACATGAAGATCCAGTGGAGGTGGTCTGTTCCTTCGTAGAACCGTCACCATCGGCGTTGGTCATGGCGATCGAGGAGGGGTAGGCGACCTGTGTGAAGGATCGGAGATGCCGAGGGAGAACAGCGGTAGGGTGGGCATCGAATGGTAGGACAGGGTGGGATTAGGTTTTTAGGCTCGTGATACCATATTATAACACAATAATACTTATAATCCCCCTTGGGGTTTGCCATTCACCTTCATAGATATAAATAGAGTACATAAGTTTGTACAACAAGTTAGGTCAATATAAAAATATATACATGGTATTACAAAAATCTGGTGATTTGAAAGTTGCATCCTTCGTACCTTACTCTAGAATATCAATTGCCATTTTCTTATGGGAAAGATAACTATAGTGAAAAGATATATTTTTCTAAATATCGAAAACGTAAGGGGTAAGGGTAGACAATATGTGAGGTATATGAAGTTCTTTTCTCATCGGTTGCATGAAATAGAGATTAAGGTACATACTATTTTGTTAAGTTGACGACTCACACAAAAGTTCATAACTGGTCGAGATATATGATGATTGAATTTTGGGGCAATGCTCATATGATCCATTAGGTAAATGTTTTATCCCAAATACTCTAGTGAAAATATTAACTTCCCACATAATTAGTTATCTTCTCATTTAATCTAAACTACTACATAAGAATACTACTTTACCCTTATTAATGATTTCCTTTTTTTTTCTTTCAATTTCTTTTTTCTTTATTCAACATTTAATACAACCAAAATTCATAATATTACATGACATTTTCATATCATTATCACCAACCATTAACGGCGTATTTCATACAACATTGTGCATTTTCATACTACAAAGTGCAGTTACATACTATGTTGTATACAGTCGGAATTCCATGCAACTAATTTTTATACTTTTAATCATTATAGGCAAGATTTCACACTACACCGTGAGATCTCATACTATATCGTGTAATTATTTTATGCAATATGTCACACTAAAATACAACCTTGTTTTTTTTCACAATTTTATGTTTTTAAATTTCAGTTTCACACCATTTATGAAACTCAAACTAATATTGTGGATTCATACTAAGATTTCAAAAAATCAATACTATTATATTTTAAAATTCATACTACTATTATCAAATTACATACTATTATATTTCAAAATTCATACTACCATTATCAAATTCATAACTCTACTAAAATTAAAAAATCAATAAAAATACTATTACATTTTAAAATTTATACTACTATTATCAAATTACATACTAACCCTACCAGATTGAAAACTAAATTATGCAAAAAAAATCAAAATTTTAGATTGGACTGTCAAATTTTATATTAAATTGCACAAGATAATTTCATACAACACAATATCTTCAAACCAAAATTACTTACTGCACCAAGTGTAATTTCATACTGCTCATTACATGTGGAGCAAAATTATTATTATTATTATTATTATTATTATTATTATTATTATTATTATTATTATTATTATTATTATTATTATCAGTTTCTTGTTGTAGGAGTACTTTTTATCATTTAAGTTGTAATTTTGATTAAATGTGTTATGTTTGACTAAATGGGATAAAATATTTTTCATTAGAGTATTTGACAATTAATGTTAATGTGAGTGTAGCAAATGGGAATTGCCCTTGATTTTTAATGATTGTGGTACGTCAAAACCCATCAAAAGAAAAAAAAATTCAGAGCAAGATGTAAGATTAAATTGTTGGTCCAGTGTTACAAAATGAAACAGATGAAGGTATTTATTTTTGAAAACAAAATTTTTCATTTTCATTGTTTATGTTGAGTCGTTCCTAACAAGGATATTAATATTTTAGGGGTATTTATCTTTTAAACAATTTTACACACGTGAAGTTCAAATGATCAATTACATTTACATGTTAATTTAATGGTTCGATTAACTAAAATATTGACAACTTTCCTACATGAAACGAACGAGATTTCAATATTTTATGTATTTATCTTCTATACTACTGGAAGCAATATTACACTCGTACATGAATAATTATTTTAATATGTAATTGCACCCAATTTTTGAATATTGTTCAAACTAGTTATACATCGGCGCGTTGCACAAATAATTATTTTAATTTGTAATCGCACACAACTTTTAAATATTATTGTTAAATTAAATTATTTATCATAATTAAATAAATAATCGTACATAATTTTTATTATCACGTTCTTTCCTATCAATTCAAACTATCAGTTACATTATATGAATTTAATGGTTCGATTAACTAAATTGTTAACAAATTGTCATTTTCACACTTAAAAGAAACTCGGACTGACGGATAGATACGTTGGTATATGTCAAAATTATTGTTGGTGTTTTTCACACTACAAAAAAAACACATAAATACGGATGGATGGATACGTGGGTATAAGTCAAAATTATCGTCCGTAAATTAGGTAGCGACAGAACTGCCGATGACGCTCATCCGCCGATATTTACCTAGTCGGTACTACAATGCCGATAAAAAATTATGGTTGTGGGTAGGTGTGAGCAAAAAACTGAAACACCGAAATAACCGGACCAAATCAAACCGAAAATTTTGATTCGGTTCGAGAATTCAAAAAATCCTGTTATTTCAGTTTGGTTCAGTTTTACAAATAAATTTCGATTCGGTTTTAACCGAAATATAATTAAAAAATAAAAAAATGTATTTTTTATATTACCTATTGTTATTTTTATTAATTCGGTTTTACACATATTTTTGGTTTAGTTCGGTTTGCAATTTTATAAATATTTCAGTTTTTGGTTTTTTCAGTTTGGTTTTTTTGATTTTAGACCTAAATTTGGTTCGGTTTGACATTTTAAGCACAATTCGATTTCGATTATTTCGGTTTGGTTCAGTTTTTTGACCGAATGCTCACCCCTAGTTGTGGGTGATTTTATCCGTGCAATGCATGGTAATAATCATCATTTCAAACGGCAAATTACATTACATTCAAATTTAATGGTTCAATTGACAAAAAAGTTTGTGTTTTCACACACACAAAAAAAAAAATCAGAAATACCAACAGATGGATCTGTTGATATAAGTTAAAATTTTCATCAAAAAAACACTTACCAACCAAATTGCCTATGGATCTCATTCGTCGATATTTACCTCGGAAGTACTACAATCAAACGGATAATTATGGTCGTTGGTGATTTTACCGAGGGACATATCGATGGAGGACACCGTCGGTAGTCCATTGAGCACTGCACAACATATTCGTCGATATATGTTGAGGGGTGATGCCGTCGGTATTTACCGAGGGGTATTTACTGACACCATGACCCCTCGATATTTACCGACGACAATATTTACATCGGTGTCTTTAATTACATTAAAAACACCAGCGATAATATATATGTCGGTATTTAAATTTATTTTATTATTATTTATTTTATTATATTTTGTACTTGTTCATATTTTCTAAATTTAATAAATAGAAAACAAAATACAAATTAAAATCAAAATTGAAACTAAAACAAATTTACATTCTTCAATCATTACATAGAATAAAATTTATAGTTTGACAAATCAAAAGTACATAGTCCAAAAATATTTAGGATTGATCAGGAAGATGTGAACCTCGAGATGGAGGCGTTGGATGAAGGGCGGAGTCTCTGGATAAAGAAGGTGAAGGTTGCATATGGGACAGCTGGGGGAGGAAGTGGAGGAGGAGGTGGTGAATGGGACGACTGCATATGGGTTTTCGCGCTGAGCTGCACCTGGAAATTTGCATGGAATCACGCCTCTAACTCCTATTATTCCTGTTGGTGCCTTGGGATCGCTTCTACTGCATCCGAAGCTCCTGGACCTCTATTTGGAGCTGCGTGACTCAACTATCGGCTAGAGAGGAAGAACCGTCGTCTCTTGAAAGTCTAAGAGCTGTCAATTTCCAAAGTAGTTGGTTACGTAGCGTTAACCCTTTTTCACTCTGAGGGTAGATAAATATCATCCTCGTCAACCTCTGCATCTGGGTCATGTGAGTTAGCACGTGCCTCATCTAGACTTCTCTAAGACTTCTCCTAAAATAAAAAATTGTTAGTTAATACGATACACTTATATTTTTCTCAAAACCAAAAAAAAAACTTAGTATTAAATATGAAAGATATATATATATATATATATATATATATATATATATATATATATATACTTACAACTATTTGTTGTGATCTTTGGTCACTACATACCCACCAGTATTCTAGTGCAAAGTCATAAAAGTCTCGTACATGGTGGTCTTCCGATTCTTCTCCTTACAGTGTATTAAATTATTTGGATATTTCACAACCAGTTATCACAAAATATTTAATTAGTTATGATGCTATATTACGTGCATGACCAACTACCTATCGAGACCCACCTGACATGCTTTGATATATCTATGTCAGGACCGTCAGGCTTGTTTAGCCTATTCTTGCTTGCTTGTTCGGATTTTGCCTTATTATTGAGCTTATCCCACTCTGTTTTCTCACCCCCTCTAAACGTCCTTGTCTATGAACTTCGGCATCATCCCCTGACACCCAATCCGTCAATATTCGTTCATGAGGGTAGACCACTTATATTTCATGTCTCTGTCAAATGCATGTGCACCCCCTCATCTTGTACAGCTCCGGGTCACAATAACAACATTTTTACAAAATAAAATAATATATTACAACTAAATATATAAAAAGATTAGTTATTTGCCAAGAACGCGGTCCACCACCTTCGACGATGCATATCAAGGGTCACCATGAATATCCATCCTTCGGGGCTAAACGCTCCTTGTGGATCTCTCGGAGAATCATACCTATATGCATTGTATGATAATCCAGGCTAAAGTAAATTATGGTTAGAGCATAATTAATATCAAGAACATATTGAATTGAACACTATTATAAAGTTGCTTACTTTTTATCGATGATATGGATCTCTTGCCTAAGCAGATCCGGTGGTAGACCAGCTACACTGGAGGACGTAGATGTTGCACCTCTCGACGTACCGACATCAGATGGGGTGACCGGAACAATCTCAGAAGGAGTATCTTCTCCGAAAACCATAATCGCATCATCATCACTAGACAAATGACGATGTGACAAAGAGGATGAGGCCAGATCTCCTATAGTACGTCATGTGATAATTGACCTCATCTTCTTCTACTTGCACCCCTAGTCATCTAAAATATATAAAAATTAAGCATTTCACATATTCGTATTGATTAAAAACAATACATATGTTCAATATAAACAAGTTCAAACAATGAATTATTTTATACTTCTACTCTTAACCAACACTTTCACTATCTACATTATCATCAAACTCATTTTCTTCTGTATCTTGATCGATTAGAAACTCATCTTTTGTCTCTTCCTTTGCCTCATGAACAAGTTCATCCAATTCAATATCAACTGGGTCATGTAATTTGAAATCAACATCCTCCAATTATATTGAACTGTGTGTTTATATAACATCCTTTTAAAATGGTTGATCAGGCAGTAGGGGCACTCAATAAACTCTACATTTGATCTTATTTTAGTTTTTCATGTTGCCCACCAATCTATCTTATTTCGTATCAAACTCAAATACGAGTAATAGAAACTTGACAAATTGGCTAGCGAGTACGAACAGCTCATAACGATTCAATCTACGCTTATTATTGACATCAACGAGCTTATATTAAGGATCAACCTTTGCCCCTGTGAAGATTGGGTCAAACCACTCACAATTGATCAAAAGTGTGCTCTTGTAAGGTAACCCTGTATATTCAAGTCTCATCACAACTTTTACTAGGTGACCTACTCACCATCCCATAATTTTATTCTCTTATAAAGACACTAGAGTTGTTAAAATGGGATGGCGGGGTGGGTCATCCTATAACTCGCCTCAACCCGCTAACCACAAGGGCGGAGAGGCCTAGCCCTTCAAGGTGTCAAGCTAAGAAAACCTCAACCCTAACCCACCCTGTCTTGGGCCGCGGGTTGACCCGTCAACACTCAGAAATAGAAAATGAGTCATTTTCTGAATTATAGACTTGCATTGTTATCATCTTAAAGCACTTTCGATATTTTGTCTTCAAAATTTATCTTTCTTAATTTATTGTCAAATGAGTAATTTGATTTATCGCCAAATCAATAAGTAGAGAAAAGTTTTTTTTCCCATTCATGAGGTGGGAAGATCTTTCATGGTTAGACTTAATTGGAAAAAATAGTATCGGCATAACAAGAATTTGAGCGTCTGTGGTGAGCACCACTTTTTGGTGGTATGAAAAGATCTTTCATGAAATTGAGAAAACCCAATTTGTTTGTGTTAGTGAGTGCCAGTTTGTGATTTCTTTAACATATATATATATAACATTAAACTCTTATAATAATGTACATATATTATACTTTAGTGTGTGTGTATATCTACACACACATGCGGGGACAATATATAACATATAACATATATGTTATAAACTACGAAGAAACATAGGTAGAGTATAGAAAAAGAGAATGAATTTCCCATGTGTATTTTTATTAAGGGATAAGTATTTTTGCCCCCCAAATTATTGCATTTTTTTGAAGTTTACCATACAAACTATTATTTGGGACAAACTGCCATATAAACTATGCGCGATTTGAAGTTCGCCCCCTGTACCGGGATGTTTGTGGTTTTGTATCAAACCAGATGATGTGGAAGAATCCGGTTGCGCCACGTCATCTGATTTTGGCCACAAAACCACAAAACAGTTGGTTTAGGGGCAAATTGCAAATCGTGCATAGCTTGTATGGCAGTTTGTGACAAATAATAGTTTGTATAGTAAACTATGAAAAATGCAATAGTTTCGGGGGGAGGGCAAAAATAATTAACCCTTTCATTATATAATCTTAATTATATAATTTCATCAGGGATAGAATAGTCATTCATATATAATTTAATATTACTCGCGTGGCTCACGAGGTTCATAACACTCCCCATTGAATAACTATTTGGATAAATGTCTTGTGAACTAATTTGAAGAAAAACCCAGTAGGGCAAAACTTCAAAACTATATGTATTAAAGCTTGTTCTGATCATATTCTATTGCATCATAATGTTGCTACGAAAAAATATGTGGGATGAAACTTCAGCAATGTGGAAGCATAAAGTTGCTCCCCCTCAAACCTATCATTCTTGTGAGAGTATTCATGTGCAACAATGTGGAATCGTAAATTTGTTGCTCTTGTAATGATCATTCTTGTAGGTGCATCCGTGTGCTGTCTTGCCAAGAAAGCCTTATGAGGAAATCAACACATTTCTCTTGTAGACCTCGTCATGTTATGAGTATGTTGATTTTAAATTTTTGTATCGATTTCCCATCGCACCATGACTATACTATTATACATCTCGTAGAATTGTGTTGACTTCTCATGTAGTACTCATCCTACCATGAATATATCAATTTTAGATCCTGAGAAATTGTATTGAATTCTTATAAATTCACTAGTAGAAAAACGGGATTCAAGAACAGGCATTTAAGAACGCCTCAGGAGGCGGCGTTCTTAAATGTCAGGCGGTGGCATTTTTGTAATAAAAGTGTCACATACGAGAACGTCTTTCTCAAAGACGTTCTGGTATACTGGATATCCAGAACGTCGTTAAAAAGACGTTCTCGTATGTTAGATATCCAGAACGTCGTTAAAAATGACGTTCTCGTATGTTAAATATCGAAAACGTCTTTAAAAATGACGTTCTCGTATGTTAAATATCGAAAACGTCTTTAAAAATGACGTTCTCGTATGTTAACGATCAAAAACGTCTTTAAAAATGTCGTTCTGGAAAGTATTATTCAGAACGCCTTTAGAAAGGTGTTCTCGTATGTATATTATTTATGTATTAAAATATGACCACATAATCAATTTTTTTAATTATAAACTAAAACAAAAATCCCACACCCTCCGCCCTAGCCCTTCCTCCCCCGATCTATTTCTCTGCCATTCCTTTCCAAAATCTTACATTCCCGCACGAAGTAGAAGGTGAGAAAATCCAACAGAGGTAAGGCACCGAGGAAGCAGCTGGCGACTAGGGCGGCGAGGAAATCTGCTCCGACGACTCTCTGAGGAAGCAGCTGGCGACTAGGGCGACGAGGAAATCTAGGTGAAATTGGACCCAGATCCAACGGCCACCATTCACTCGTTCCCCTCTTTATCAATTAGGGTTCAAGCAGAGCCAAAAAATCACGCACGCAGAGCAATGGAGATATTTTGAGGTCATTCAACTATTTTGAATTGTTATTGTGATTCAATTTTGTTAGATATTGCGACGATTCACAAAAAGAAATGGGGCGATCTTTGACAGTGTTCGCATGACTCATTTGAAATCGTCGCAACAGAAAGCCAACCTTTCTTTGTTGAGATCTCAGTTCAGATTGTGATTTCCGAAGTTGCGTTAATGGCAATCTCATATCCTATCGCCTTGGGTAGCAGATCCTCTGCTATTATCTCTTGGAATTTACATTTTTTCTAATTTAACAAAAAACTTTTTGTGTGTGTGTGAATTTTGTTAGTCTTATTTGATAAATGAGTTTTTAGAAATTTTGTGGCATGTGAAGAAATTCTTATAAATTTTTCACCATCTTTCGGGACTGAATGGCCGCAAGGCCTTGCTGTTATTCTGCAATTCTGAGGCCTTTCTTTGTTTCTAGTACGATAAAAAAATGGAGATTAAGATCAATAAATTAGCTCTTTTTTTTTCTAACTTGTGGCTTTTGCATTTTTTACCTCCAAAAGATTAAAGATATAAATGCCTGGTTCTGTAATTCGATTATATTTTATCATCGTTATTTTTTTAACTTTTTCTAACCTGGTATTGAAGAAAAGAATTTAATAATTACATTTCTAGTAATACAAGAAGCCCCATCGCTTCAGGTCAGGGACGGTTGCGCTCCGTGAGATCCGCAAGTACCAGAAGAGACCAGGTTCGATTCTAACTTTTCGTTCCCTTGATTTGGAAAAATTTTTCTTACTTGTTTTGCTGAGTTCTGAATAATTATTTCTTGATTTTTTGTTTACAGCCTGCTCTAACTGGTGAATCCCTTCCGGTGACGAAAAGCCCAGGAGACGGTGTTTACTCGGGTTCGACTGTAAAACAGGGTCTGGTTCTTAAGAAAAATCCATTCTAGACCAATAGAATAAATAAATAAATAAATCTATCACTATCAACTTATCTTTTTTGCAGGCTGGCCTAACTGATGATATTTCGGAGCATCCATTGGACAATGTTGACCTTCTTCAGGATCAACTGGATTGGTTTCCATATCTTTGCAGATTTCAGGTCTAATATGACTTCGATGGTTGATTTGCTTTTGTTGTGTCATTAAATATTCTAATCAATTTTATTTTATATGTGATTAACCTATTTGAGCTTATTGTTTCAGTATGAAAAGAGTAGCTTGTTCATTATCAATATCATGAGAGCCTATTTTGCAAATTTATATGGTATGCTGAAATTCTATTCGAGACAGCTTTCTTTCTTTCTTGTAGTTTTCATGAACCAGGGGTTTCTGAGCGAAAGGATACTATTTCAAAATGTTACTCTTTTTCAACAGGAAAGAGCACAACTCCAGACTAGTGATAAAAGTGAACTTTCTATAGTTGAAGCCAAGCTTGCATGGATTGTACATATAATTGCTGCTATTTTAAAAATAAAGCAATCTGTTGGCTGCAGATATCTTATAATTATACTGTTCTAAATTTCTTACTCCATCATTTTGGTTCTGTAGAAGGATTATTAACTATGTTGTGTGTGACTCACAGTGCTGAATCACAAGAAGTAATTGATGCTGAACTTTCAGCTCGTGTTCTACAGCTAGTAAATGTTGCTGATAGTGGGTTACACAGTCAGGTAGGCCACCAGAATCATTAGACTTTGATACTTGCAGTCTTGTTACTTTAGACTTCAGGTTTTAAACCAAGGCTTGAAGGAGTAAACAGTGAGACTAGTTGGTGGCGAACAGATCTTTTTTATTTTATTGTGAATGATCCAAGTAAGAGGGTAGAGTTTTAAAATATTTTTAAATCAATCTCAGAATTGATAAAWCAACATTAAACAATTAGATGTGAAGGAAATTAAAGGTGATTGTTGAAAGAGAATTTGATGAGGTGTGAATTTTGGCATTGGTTTTTGTTCTTGAATGCTTGCCTTAAAGTTTTGTGATTTGTCTATTTTTGTGTGTGGGTATTATTAATTTTTTAATATTTAACGAGGAATAGATTGCCTTAGCTTTAATTAATCAAGGCGAAAGCAGTTTTTTTGAATGTGATCTTTTGAATTCGGAGGGAAAAAGATGTTTATTGCATAATTGTTGAATTAGTGGGATAGTTTGTTGCTCTGTTTTTTTTAACTCTCTATTGCGCTTTCATTTCTTTAAAATAAATAAAAATGAAAACACTGAATGGATAAATCTGCATTTAAAAATAAGTTTAGATGAATCTGCTTTATT
>BMAC01000189.1:344944-371339 GCA_014905375.1 Phtheirospermum japonicum
AAAAAAAATCTTGAGGTTTTATTTGTTTATTTATTTATTTTGATAATTAGGTCAAACCTTACTTTTTTGTAATTATCCCTGAATTTAATTTAACTAGGACATTTTTTCTTTGATATTTAATAAATTCCCTGTTCAATTTTTAATTACCAATTTACTGAACAGGAGATAAACAAGTTTGGATGTTGTACGTTTTAGTGGTGTTACATACATCAACAATCATGAAAGATAGTACAATATATCACCAGTTAAAAATTATGCATATTTAAATAATTATTAAACATCTGTTGTAAACCATCTTGTTATCCGTTTTGATCGTCTTACAGCTTGGAAATGTGGTACTATGCCATTCTGGTTTTAGTAGAAGGATACATGAAAAATGCCGAGGTCGCCATATCTGCGTTTTCTGTTTGGTAAGGACAAACAACACAACTTTTTGTCCTGTTTTTCGCTACCCTGTGAAATTGGTTACCGAAAAAATAAAATAAAATTGCAGCCTCAACGTTAACGGATGGGAATTCATGATATGCTTAGGCATTATTGGCGCAGCGTGGTATGTATCACCTCATTCGTTTTCAAATCCTTGTTATTTAAAGCACTATATAATATTTGATCTTTTCGTTGATGATTTATTTCTTATTTATTTCGTTGTATAGCGTTCGTATTGCGAATGATCCAGGAAGAGGATTCTCAAAACTATGTTAAACACTTTATAAAACTGGTAATGTTTCCAGCAGTATAGTTGTTTTGTTAAATTTTGCTTAATTTGTGAAGTGGATTTAAAAAGAAGCGTTATTGGAGAGATGATCAAATGGTACTACACACCTTTTTCTTATATTCTTTATTCTCCTATCTTTAGCTTCAGGTGGCTTGTTTTTTCTTTGGATGCATATTGAAATCTAGACTTAGATATTAATTGATTTGTTGTCTTACAAGTGGATGACTAACAATGGATCTTCCAAAAGTAATTTATTTGAACCTAGACTTAGATATTCGAAAAGGTTTATCGAATTTCCCTTTTCCTTTATAGTTTGTTGTTTCGGTTTGGATTTGGAAGAATAGATTGCAAGTAATTTATTTGAACCTTCATGGTCAAGTTTTGAATATTGTAATGAGTAATGATGATTGAGCTTCAGAGTTAATTCTTTGTTTGGTCTTTTACTGTCATGATTGGCTCTGGATAAATTGTCTTCTTTGGCTGAAGCTCCTTGTTAGGTCATTAATTTTTAATCTTATCTTGGCCTTTGGAGTAAAAGATTGTTTTGGCTTAGGCTAGATGTCTGATGCTATGCTGTCTCACACATGCAGGATCTTTCATTATTTTATTAATATTATTTATAACACTTATTATTTTCCGTCATTTTTCATTAGCTACATTTGCATTTTCATATTGACATGCAGGCACTCAATATGGAACAACCTTATTCGGACGAGAAAGTTGATGATGTACGTAGACGTTGGGCCAAGTGTTTCTTAGAGTTCATTGCTTGATCGCCATGTAGGTGCAATATTTTGGAGTGTAAGAAACAAACTATTTGTGGATAACTTGAATGGTAGCAAAATAGGTACTCATCGACTTTTGTGGATTTCTATTTTAAGACTTGGTGATCGTGTATTTGGATATACTTGGAGATCGTGTATTTGGATACTTGTGTTGTTTGGATTGACATATTATTGTGATTGTGTATTTTTGTTATTTAATGACATGTGTTGGTGATCTTGGGATTATATAAATGAAATGTGTTTCGTAATTTAATTAATTGTGATATATGAGCAGGCTTGGAAATATAAGAAATAATGAATTCTCAAAAATGTAAAAATTTAGAACGGTTATCAAAAAACTGTTTTAGAACACAAAATACTAGAACGCCTATTTTTGGAGACGTTCTGGAAATCATACTTTCCAGAACGTCTGTTTTGTAGACGTTCTCGAAAATACATTTTCCAGAACGCCAGTTTTTTGAGGCGTTTTGGAAAGTATACTTTCCAAAACGTCTGTTTTGGAGGAGTTCTCGAAAGTATACTTTCCAAAACGCCTGTTTTTGGAGACGTTCTGGAAAGTATACTTTCCAGAACGTCTGTTTTAGAAACGTTCTCGAAAATACATTTTTCTACATTTTTAAGACCCGTAGATGGTTTTCGACATCAACTCTTTATCACAAGCATCAATTCAGGGACGTCTCTCTTTCTCTTCTTTTTCTTAATTTTTCATTTTATACAATGTGGGCATTGTATGAGCTAAGTGTGGGGGGGTTGTCCTTTGGTTGGTAATTTTTTGTATGCTTGCTTGTGGTTGATTTGAGTTGTGTGTATTGTTATTGATTGGAACCTTGACGAAGTGACGTGTTTAGATGCTTTGGTTAGGATATTTAGACTTTCGTTCGAACAATAGTGTAATTGTGGGGAATGAAGTGTAAATAATCTATGAAGTGTCTTGTCTCTTGTTCTATTCATGTTTAGAGTCGAATACTCTCTACTAGCCCCATTTTCCGATACCCTCTACAGGATTTTATGTAATTTTTCTTTTTATTTTGGAGACGTTAAAACTCCACGTGCGTTATTGAAGAAGGTTATCAGTTGCACTTAGCAACATAAGATTGGAGTCAATGAACTCTAGCTTTTGATGTATGTATATTATGCTCGTTTTGTACCTCATCTTTATGGGTACTTATAAAAAAAAAGAGAAAAAGAAAAGAAAAAGAAAAAGAAAAAAAAAAAGAAAGAAAAAGAAAGAATAAGTACAATAAGAGAAAACCTTGTACAAGTTGAGTCTTATTTTTATTTTTAATTTCTTAAATTGTTTTGTTAAAGAGGTGTATAGATGACTGGGCTAGTCGGGTGACGACTTGGCGGTTTGAACGGGGATAGACTTGGGTCGAGGCATTAATGGGTGACGTACATGGAGGTCAACTCGTTACTTTTAGGTGTTTGGAAGCTAGTCTAAATCTCTTATCTCAACGTTATCGTGTCGTCCTTTTAGTCGAGTTTTTAGTCAATCTAATGCATTAACTTCTTGAATCATATGAATGCATTAGTCATTAAGTCATCGGGTAATTAGTTTTTCCTTGTCTACGTCTAGATTAGATTTTGCTTGAGGACAAGCAAAAAGCTAAGTGTGGGGGAGTTGATTTGTACATATTTGTATGTGATTTTCGTGTGTTTTTGCATCGTATGTTGTGTGCTTTTATGTGTTTTAAGTTTATCTTTTTATCGTTTTTCTTCCTTTTTTATGTTTTTCGTTTCTTATGGTGTTTAATGTGTTTTTACTTTGAGCGGTTATTTTTTAAGAAAACTATAAAAACCGGCGGAATTTTCCATTTCCAAACCAGACTTCGAGGGGGCAAGGTCAAGAACACTTAGAAATATACTCCCCTTTCCCTTTTCCATCATATTTGAAGATTTCGTTCGAAGATTGCAACGGAGGCTCGTTTCTACGTTCACCGTCGTTACTTGTCATCGTTTGACGCTGAAGTTCGATCGTTTGCTGCAGATTTTCATGAACTATAAGTAGTAATTTCCTACTTTCTGTAATTTGGCTTTGCATTTAGTTTTCTTAAGTTGTATGTTTCACTATTAGTATGTTAGTTCGACTATGTTATTTTAGTAATTCAAATGCTTTCGACTTGCTAGTTGATAATGATGCTTCTCATTTTTAATTATCTGAATTTTCATGTTTCTAATTAGGTTTAATTAGTTAACTAGGTTTTTAATAATTGCATGCTCATTTTTAAATTCGTAGTTGTAGAATCTTTCAACAAAGAAATGGATCGTGTGTTATTTTATAAAAATTGTGAACAAACATTTATCGACGCCGATTGCAATTCCTCGTGATTCGACTCGAATCAGCTTATCGCATACAACAGCTCCGTTCTCTTGTGGACGAGCTTTTCATTAATTTTAAACGCGAAAAAGTTCGATTCAAAATTTGGCGCCGTTGCCGGGGATCGAACCCGGGTCACCCGCGTGACAGGCGGGAATACTCACCACTATACTCACCATTAAAAAAATAATTTTGTACATCGATTTCTATAGAATCGATATAAAAAGTAGTAAACAAAAAAAAAAATACTTTCGACGGCTATTGACATTGATCAATAGATCAGGGCCGAAATCTTGAGCAAATTTCGGCCACTATTGGCCGATGTATCTCCGAACCCCAATTTTATTTTATTTTTAAATATTGACATCCAACATTTATTTTTCATATCAATAACAATATAAACTCAACCTAAAAACAATATAATTCAAGATTTGTTACATAAAACATCAAATTAAACACAAAACATAGAATTTCAAAAAGAAACACACATAAATGAAAGAGACGAAGATATATATGTTAGACATGACGTTGACGATATGCTTCGAAATTGTGGTGTTCGTGTCGAGAATTTGGAGTGTTCTGCATCTCTTCTCTTCTCCCTTTCGCTTTTCTTTTTAAATGGTTGTGGTTAAAATTGTAAGATAGGATTAGGGTTTCTTTGGGAAGAAAGGTATTATGGGTAATTCACCCCGTGTGTATATAAAAAAAGATTTCAAAAAGAAAAACAAAAATTATGCACGAATGCATTGAAAATCGGGTGCGGCTAGCAAAAATTCAAGTGCCGATAGAATTGGCCTTGTAGTTTTCAAATGTACAAATAAATCTTCTTTCAATCCGATAAAAATAAAAATAATCATACACGTGGGGTGGGTCCTGATTGTGGTGAGCAACAAAAGAACGGAACTTTTCCTAAAAGATATACAAAGGTGTCCTAGAATGTACAAACTAAATATCCTTGCCTAGTTACTGTCGAGCGACCACGGTGATGTCACATTCGTATTACGAACGACAATGTGCTGATACATATCTGGTGTGGGCAAATGAATGTTTTCTGGTCAATCGTGGCTTTAAGTTTGCTGTCTGTCCCCAATTAATCTTCTTTCAGCAGCAACAGCAGCAGCTACAGAGGCCGGCAGGTCTCTCAGGCTTCCATTGCCTGTCGTCTGATGATTATCTCTAACAGCAGCAGGAGCTACTCTGAATAAGGACTCGACATCCCTGAGCGTCAAACAAGGTTGGTCTAGGTTCTTCCTGTTCCCACTGATAAACGAACTTGTATTCCTACTCTTGTTCAGTTTATATATGCTTTCCTCAACGGTATCCTTCACCTGTCCACGATGAACAATCGATATAATATAGCACAATAACAGTCTACATATTTATGAATCGATCATTTTCACAAACTTGTAAACGACATTTTCGCTGGTCAATTTTTGGCCCGGCCCGCTAAGCCCATGACATTTTTTCTACTGTTTTCTTTTTTTTTTTTTTTTTTTGTAGCATGGGTCAGGCTTGGGCTTCGATTCTTAATTCTATTTTTGACTCGGACCGATTTCCAGATAGTGGTGAAGACTGGGAATCCAGATATCATACAACAAACAAAAGACGCTTTTGAGAGATTAACGTACGATAAAACGATGAACGAGTGTTTTATGCTCCTGTCCGATTCGGTGCACCCTGCCAACGGCTTGCGCCTCGGCTGCTGGATTCAGCAACGGCTCTACGAGAATGACATGCTGAGCTTCCAAAAGATTCAGCCCATTGGCTCCATGTTGAATTAAGAGCAATAGTACTTGAGGAGATTGGGTATCTATGCTATTTTCAGACTTCGTTTTGCTTTCGTTAGCATTGATGCTCTTCTGTCCCCTGAACTGGCTAATGGCAATTTGTGATTTCCTACAGAGCGACACCAACATGAGTTTACATGAGAGAAAGATAAAATAATCCATAATTGATGGGCATTTTTGTACAAGCCTGCAGTGCATTTATCGAAAAGTGTACACGTGGGCACAATAAGTTTAAAATTGTGTTGACGAGTTATTTATTATTTATTTTTTAGGCTCTCTTGTACTAAGCAACAATTACTTAACAAACATATTGATGACAAAAATATTCAACGCATCGTAGAAACATCAGCATCAAACAAAAGCAACATTTCATGTGTATAAATAAAAAGGCATATATACCTTCCACCTTGCATCCTGACGTATCTTATGCTATTGGCAATGAAGGCGTGTTGCAACACATCAAGGACATCATTCCAACTGGAAAACACTAGAAGCTTTGCTTTAGGATCCTTAGAACTAATCCATAAAATTCTCCTTGTCACTGCTTCAATCTACAACACACGACCACGAACATTGACATAAAAAAATAAAATAAATGACAAAAAAAACAATAATCAACAAAAAAGAAAGTAAAACCAATCTTTAAAGTTTTAATGTTCTCACTTCCTTCATTTAAATACAGTGCATCATTTAAATGTTCAATGCTTCTAATACAAAAGAAACACGAAATTGACCATTTACAAGGCAATATATCAAACATTGAAGCTCCGTCTATTGACGTAATAATAGGCATGCTGTTCGTTATTAAGTTGATTGCAAATGACATTTACCTTTGTACTATATGAACCTTGGACAATGATAGAAACTTCAGACTTGTCATGTGTGCCGCTTGATTCATCTTTTCTATCACCAGCAAGCGCAATATTTCCAAAATCAGTAGCTTGCCGACATGTTGGGCATATTACCCGGCTACTATTATGGTATCTTGCAGGTGGAACCGATCTTCTCTCAGTCATTGCAATTAAACCTGCCATCCATCATGTGTGTATTCAACGAAAGAATCATTATTGGGCACAGAAGCAACTAATGTCAAAAAATACGTGGAAATAAAACCATTTTGTTCAAACAGAGAGATAATAAAATAATAATAATAATAATAATAGTCTGCATTTTTATAATAATAATAATAATAACAATAATAATAATAATAATAATAATAATAATATTATTATTATTATTATTATTATTATTATTATTATTATTATTATAAAAATGCAGACGTCCCAACAAAAAATAGAAATAAAACATGAACAACCATCAGGAAGACTTACATTTACAGCACGTGAAATGTCCACATTGAAAAACCATTTTCTGATTACCAAGCTGCTCCTGACAAACTGGGCATGATACTGCATCTACTTTAGGTATGCATCCATTGGCTGAGAGCACTGCAGCTTCAGCCACAGTTGTGGCATCAAAGCTTTCTGGTTTCAAGTTTTGACTTGATTGTACCAAACCCTGGCAAAGGGTAATAAAATAGCAGCAATTATGCATCAGTTTAGTGTCATGAGTAGAAGAAACTCCATTTTGGAGGCAATGAGTAACATAACAGCCACAATATATGACACTGTTGGTTGTGGATTTAAAATCAGCTAGAACAGGGCTTTAGGCATATATAGACCCGAAGAAATTATAGGAACAGTAAATTTGTTTTAGGATGTAGAATATTAATGTGTGACTTTAGAAAAAGAATTAGAACACTGAATATAATACCAAACGTTGATGTGTTGTTACCTTCAAATATCGCAGTTGTCCTTTTATACGTGACAACGAACCCATCGCTAAAAACTTTTCACTAGAATTTTCAACACTAGCTATATCCAAGTCTTCTGAACTTAAAGCGTCAATAGATGTATCATCCTCATTGTCTCTAAGGCGCAACCTTGAGGTAGCCATCTTTATTTCATCATGAGCACGCAAAACCTGTGCCTGAGCAGTTGCCAAAGATCTTGCTAGGGCATACTCCTTGCGCATTGCCTGAATAGAAAATAATAAGCATTTCTTAATTAAAAGTTCAAAACGAGATCAAATGTATGCACTCATATTCAACAAAGTTCATTTTGTCTGCATTATGGCAACATGTAGCAATAAAAAAAAGCACATACTAATATAATTTTTTGTCTTTTTGAAAATTTGAATTAGCCCAAGTCGTCCAAATTTTAAAACAAAGATAAGTGAAGAAAGTTAAAACCACGTCATGAGTAATATTCCACATGCAATTTGGGAAGAAGACAGAAATACATTTCCCATACTTCAAGAAGATCAAGCTGCTTTCTGGCTGCCAACATTGTCTCTCTTTCGAGGAATCCCTTGGAGCTGCTTCTGATTATCGTCAGAGCAATCTCCAAATCAGAGGGTGACTTTGAGACCTTCCAGAACAATACGCAATACACATGGTAAATATACAAACAAAAGGAACATAATGCCAAGATACTCTAAATATTTCAGTGAAAATAGTTCAGTGAATTTCTGAATAAGATTCCACAAAGCAAATAATGCAATAAACGAACCGTCACTTTCTCTCCCACATCCCTCTTCTTCTCATTATCTTTGTATTCAGAAGCAGATGAATTTGAACTTTTGTTTTCACGTGACAAATTCCAAAAAAACTGATTCAGGGCAGATTTTTTCTTTTGCAGATTCACTGCCTCTTCTACAGAAACCACCTCTCCGTTATTGCTTTTGTTGAGGCGGAATAGCCTAGCTTCATAAACCTGATCAGAACAGATTTTTGCAAAGCACGTTAAATGGCACACATGCCGTACAGACTATGAAAAAGGTGTCGAGCTACAAACCTGAAATATTTCATCCAACTCGCAATGTGTGCATGCAGGACCATCATAATTAGAATTGCATTGTTGACAGTATCTCACACGGGCAATATCCTCCTCTCTAGGATTTTCCATCGTTTGGTCAATTTCCAAGAGACGATCAAGTAAATCCTTTCTTGACCCTTCCAAAGCATCCAAACCCGTTTGAATGTAGTATTTTAGAGTTGTTATGCTGCGGAAGCTGTTTGAAACACAATAAGAATGATAATGTTATTAAGGAATTCAATGTGCAGTAGGGCTATGCAAGCATTTCTCTCCAAACAAATTAAAAGCAAACAAAAGCTTGCTCACTCATTGCCATAAGCAATGAGCACCAGCTATATCTTGCACTTGCCCTGACTCCAGCTACACCAAGTTCGAGTTCTTAGTACACAATTCTGCAAAATCTTGCTGTTCTAGCCACTGGTATGACTCCAAAAAAATTTAGATGCATTCGTCTAGAGTTTGCATAAAACCTCCCACACCATTACAATAGCAGACAAGGGCCTAGACTTTTTCTTTTTTCTTTCTTTCTTTTTCTTTTTTGGGTGAATTTCTCATTTACAGTTACGGGGATATTTTGGTTCTTGAAAATGTATTTTTGTTTGATTTTCTAGTATTTAGGTAAGTTTGTGTATGGAAAAACATGAGGAAATGGATACTTGAGTTTGATTTTGTATTTGAATGTGAGTTTGATTTTGTATTTGAATGTGCATAATATTATATAGTGCACGACACGAACACAGCATGAAATTATAGGGTTCGGGCTCACGCTTATTGGGCCGACACAATAAGGCACATTAATAAATGGGCTGATATTGGACAAGCCCGATAACCACGATAAGGCACAATAATATTTTTTTCTTTTTAAATTCATTTACTTGTTATTAATATTTGTGAACCTTATTTTATCATTAGTACATTTGTCATGTCAAGAATCTTTGATGTAACTATTTGTATTGGTAATTTTATAGCTATGCATTAAATTTACAAAGAAAATCAAACATTTTATTAATTAACGGGTTTAACGGGACTAATAGGCTCAACGGGCCTGATTAAACAAATTCAATATTTATGCTTATCGTGCCTATCGTATCGTGTCGTGCTTTTTCGTATTTTTATCGTGACGTGCTCGGGTTTAGATTTCAGGCCCAATAAGCTTATCGTGTTGTGTTCATGCTATGCTTATCGTGCCGTGTATTATCGTGTCCGCCCGATAAGAACCCGACACGACCGATTTGCCAGCTATATAGTGGTGGCCCATAAACTAATTAATAAATGCGTAAATTTAATAGATGATTTGTGGTGGTCTCATCTCTATGATGTATGTATTGATAATTTGATAAAACATCAATTTCGAGCCTGGCTGCATTTATCGTGTTGGCACGTCATGTGGTGAGAGTGAATGTGACAATCAGACGAGAACATTACTGTAGCATGAATGTGCAAAATTGAAAGAAGTGGAAAAATGCAGGTGACTTGCTTGATGGAAAGTGACATATTGCAGAGATAAAAGAAACAACAGGCTTGAATTCGAGATATTAGGGTTGGGTTAGGCCTTCTTTTTTTGTTTAAAAAAAATGAAAATAGAAATGGTCGTATGAAAATAACACAAAAGAAACAATAACTGGACTTTCGTTAAAATCAGAAAACAAGCATCACTAACCAGGCAGGAATTCTTGATCTCTTGTTCAGATTACCAGAAAGAGATTCTCCAATTTTCTGAAGCAGTGTATTAGATGAATCCTCGTTTTGCTCAATATGATGCAGGGCATCTAACCACCAAGTTGTATGCTGATTCTTCCTTTCGAAAAAAGCATCATGGATCTTTAAGAGAAAGATAAAAAGAGTCAGCTCAGAGAATACCAACAATTATATAATATTTAGAAGTCCAGTGTATACATGAAGATAAGAAAGATTGACTAACACACTCAAAAGAAAATTCCAAACAATAAATTTGCATTCAGCTATATGATTTTGGGTTTAATGACAGCAAAATATGAACATGCATGCAGTAAACTTCCTCACTATGGGAGTATTGTCAATCTAATCCATAAAACATGCTCAACTTTGTCTTAAATACACAAAAATGTACAGCATGTAGGAGAATCCTGTGTGATGAAATAAATACCAACAACATTTGAAAACATACAATGCCATCTGTAATAATATATACAGCAAACAAACAGGAGAAGGCCATAGAATGATGTATGTTATCAAGAATAAGTATGTTTTGAAATAGCTTAAGCAACCTGTTCATAAATTCTCCTGAAATCTTCTTGAGAAACGGATAGCTTTGAAGTAAAAATAGCCAAGAACTTCTGTTTTAGATCTTCACATGCTCGTTGTAAGCATTGAACATACGTTGGCATATGCTGCTGATCATCACAACTCGTTTCGCCATTTCTCAGAATGCATGACGGGGAATAAAGTGAATTATCAGAAATTATGTTCATACTGGAATCACGATTAATCATCCCTTCCCCATTCGAAGAATGATTATCTTTTCCATCAATATCACAGGTCCCAGAGATTAATTTCTCAGAGCTTCCAGAAACAGATTTCTGTTGTGAGCTGTTCTTGGTGAGTGGTAATGCTTCGGCAAGATTGTGATGAATGTGAATGTTCAATAGAGGATCCAATCTGAAATCGTCAGAGTGCTCTTCAACAAAATCCAGTGCCTCCTTATACAATGATATAGCTTGAGGAAAATCTTGCTGGATCATCGCTATACCCGCAAGTCCATTTAACGCGACAACTAGTTTCCTAAGGGCGTCCTCGCCTTCTATCTTTGTCTTGCCAATAAGAACCTGCAGGAAGAAGATCCTAATTAACATAAACAGTAAAAATTGACCAAAATGATAATTTTGTACTTGTACTGATTAAACCCACAGATAATATCTCATCCATGGTCATGGGAGACTTCTGCAAAGAGCGTAAACCGGAACTTCCCACTTGAGGGTGGCAACATGCTTGACGAAGCTTTAGGAGCGAGTTAAACAGCTTTGCAGCATCCGTATTGGTGATATAAGCCTCAGATGACGTGGAATCTGGACAATAATATTAAATGATGATATGGAAACTATAAAGGGAAAAGTTTTGTGTATAGCTAAACCTATAATATTTGCAACATCTTGTTTGGTACACAGTTTATAAATCAGATGGTTTGACAGGAACTTATTGAAAACCTGCTGCTTTTTTCTTTGTGACATCATCCTTGAAGCTTTCAACAACTTCCCGTGCATCATCGACACAAGTTTCATGTTGCCTCTGGTAGAAGTGCTCTTCAATGGGTGAGAGGAGGAGCCAAGAAACACATTCCTCTTGAGGAGGAAGTTGCAACTCGTCCCAAACATGTGCTTTTGAGGAGCGCCACATAAGTTTTTTAAAGAGGTTATGCGTGAAAGCCATAGCTCCAGCATCTCCCCTCTGAAAAATGAGAAGACAAGGCATTTTATGTAGCCAGTATGCACACTCACTAACTTATATACAACATTAAACTCGTGTACATTCCAAATTCCCAAATTAACAAGAATCAGCATTGTAATATTTCCATACCTCATACGGATTAGAAATAACGTCAGTCCACCATCGGAGGACATTGAACGGGCTTGATTCAAGAAATCTCAAAAGCCCATACAGGTCATCAAGTTTTTGTTGTATGGGAGTCCCTGTTATACACCAACGATGTTTTGCGTGTAGACGCAATGCCAGTTCTGTTGCTGCTGCAGCATTACCCTCCACCATTTGAGCTTCATCCAAACATATTCTCCACCATAAAATTCTGGTTAGAAGAGTTGGAACCACTGGGTATCTGCAACATAAACCCAATAAGTCTTACAATAAAAGAAGGGCTTAATGCTGATTTACAGTCTTGATTCGATTTTCTCCGATCTCAAAATGAAAAAGAATAGGATAAGAGGTCATCAACAATACAACCTGAATGGCTGTGATGATGATTATTATATGAATATTCAGAGCATACATTTTTGTAGCATGGTGTATGAGACAAATTAGGGGTTTTAACCTCCAAACTACCCAAAAGAAAAGTCTGCTCCAGAGAGATACCTTTTCATGTATCTCAGAAAGCGGCGATCCCCTTCATGTCTTTCAGAATCATGCGGCAAATCCTCTTTAAGCACATCGTAAGTTGTCAAGACAATATCAGCACTTAGAAGTTCATCGATATCAATAACAGGTTCATCCGAGAAGGAAGCGTGTCTGACTCCCTCATAAATACATATTCTCAAAGAGCCAGGACTTGTATGACTGTTGAAGCAATGAAAGATGACAGAATATGAATATCAGCAAAAGAGAAAGCAAAACAAGTATGACGGAAACAAACAAAAATAATAATAATAAACAATCAAACAAACATCTAATAAAAAAATTTATTGACCGCGAATTCAAAAATTCTTCAGAATTCTTCATTTTTCAATTCCCAAGTTTCATAGAGGCTATTAAGAAAGAAGTTCCATCCACGGTAAAAGCATACGCGAGAAAAGGTCAACAAAGAATGATTTCACAAACAGTATATTCTATAATTGGTAAGAATCAGTCTGATGGGCTAAATTAGGAGTTGACTATATATCCAGATTAAAATCACAATGAAACCAAGAGTCATGACACAATGCAATATCCATTGGTGGTAGTTTCCGTTTTACACTTTTACCTAAAAGAGAAGATAAACAAAACATTCCTGAATTTAAACTTAAAATAACACAAGCAACTCTTATGCAGGGGTATGATACAAGAATTCAAGACATTATTTTACTAAATCTTATTATAGAAAAACGTAAAATCATTAAGTAGCGTGCCCCCAAGAACAGAGTTATCCCATACGTGCACCAAGGGCAATCCTTTTGCAAATCTTTGTCAATAGCTTCTCATTTTGAAATCATATGACCTTGTGGGGGCAGTATATATGAGTTTTAATTATTAAAAAAAATGTTAAATGACAGCAGCAGTCCAAGCTTCAGGAACACTGAAAGTCTGGAACAGATATGCGTAGATAAGCACACTAACCCATTTTATCCAAGAGTAACAATAAGAATTTAGGTTCAAGTGTTCAACCAACTCCAAATAAATGCATGAGCAACAAAGTACAAAATAGTTACCGAAGAATTTCAGCATGCCACTGGAGCAATATGGGAGTTGGACAAACAATAAGAGTTGCACCTGCAGCAATCGGAGATTCTGTTGCCTGGATCAACTCTGAACATGTGCGGCATATATAGTCTCCATCCATCTCAACCACGTCAGTATCATTCTTCCTTTTTTTATACTTCCCTGAGTTCCCAATTGAGGGCTTCTCACATTCGCCTCCTTCGGCATCTCCCCCAGATTTTGGAGTTTTCCTTTTCAGTGAATACCCAACACAATCTGCATGTTGCCAAGCATCACAAAAGTCGCACTGCACCCACAAACCTTTGTACCTGTAGCTTTCAGTGACAGCTCCACACACGCACTCAACCCGCTCCCTTTTCAGTCTTTTTAAGGTAATCGTATGAGACCTCTGGACTTGCATTGCCTTATAGCCGCCAGCAACTTCAGATGGTGGCATTCGATGAGCAAATATACAGGATAGCAGCTCAATAGTTTTTCCCAAGCCCATCTCATCTATGTTTTTCCATAACAATGGAACATCAACAAACATAAAAGCCCATCAATTTGATCTTAATTTCCACCAAAAGTGCCAGAAATGACGGTAAAGTAACTACACTAGAATGATGCCGGTATAGTTTTGGTTGAAAAGTTTTGGTTTTTATATTTTAAACCTAAAAAAGCAAGGAATGCTTCTCAAGTTTATACATATACATACATACACACACACACACACACACACACACATATATATATATTTATATATATGTGTGTGTGTGTGTGTGTGTGTGTGTGAGTGAGTGAAAATAAATTAAATAATTCGCCAAAAAATTCTTTACGAGCAGGGTAAACATTTCCAAGTCAATAACAAGATAATATAAATCTAAAAGTACCAAGTAACCAAGTAAAACTCAAGAACGTTAACGTACCAGCAAGAATTCCACCAGGAACATATGGTGAGCAACAAATAGCATGCAGTGAAAGGTTCCCACTGAAGCATAATAAAACACTCATTAGCAAATATACCTTTTTGGAAATTTAGATTGCTCAGAAGAGGCTAGCCAAAATAAAGATAAACATAGATATCATTCGCCTCATACATTTAAAAAACCTTCCCCTCCTGTTGTATCTTTTTGTAAATTTTCATTTTTGGCCCCCATGTATTGTCTTATTTCATTATATTCCTACTCGCATAATCACTAGTGTGCAAAATTGCACGCAACCAGTGCAAAACTGAATGGATTGAACTAGTGGAGGAAAAACAATGAAGTTCTGTAATTGCACAAATGGGTCAAGAACGCATAACGAACATTAATCTTAAGCATAAAAAGGGTTTCTGAATCACCTTCTGACTTGAAACCATACATATTCTTAGAATGATACACAAGGAACGCCTATAACAGCTAAAACTAAATTATAACAGTGCTGCATAGCACCTGTCAATAATACACCTATAACGAGCAAATCCTACATCCAGCATAATTTGCAGCAAAAGTTTACATTGTTTTATGTCCTTTGATCATCAAGTTTTCAATTTCCTGACCAGGAAAGCTACAAAGGCAAGGAAAAATAAATATTGGAACAGGGATAAAAGAGAAAAAAAAAATTGATTCAACTCGAGCTCTGGGCAAGCGAAAAGGAACCAGATAAATGTGGCAAATCAAACACCTAGTAATGCATATTATATAAAACTTGTTCAAACAAATGAATATACAGTTCAACACCTTCAAGTAATGAGTACCTGCACCAACCAATCAAAAGGGTTTTGCTATTATTACCTAGGCTAAGATCAAACATCAACATAAATTTTGCAAAGGAAATATCAAGAAACATACCTAAAAGGGTTGTAATAAATTCTTCTAGAGGTGTTGATCAAATTTAGAGGCATACATAGAGGAGAAACAATCTGACTTCTTTCATTTCCATCTAAATGTTCAAAATCACCTTTCTCTCGTTTCACCATCCAATACGCCGCACGACGCTGATATGGCCGTAGCTCAGGAAGCAAGTCCGGAAGGTGATGATCCTCCAGCATCGGCACCTCCCTGTCGTAAAAGATCAAATCAGACGATTCTCAGCGCGCACGCGCACGCGCACACACACACCAAAAAAAAATCAATACTCACTTTGATGGTTTAATAGCTTCGTAAAAGCTGGAAACCTCAAACCTCACTTGTTTTCTTGATGCTGACGAATCATCATCATCATTATCAACATCCATATTTTTCACACCATTATATCCATATCTAGCTTCCGAAGTCATAACTTCGGGACGAAGCCACGCCATGACACTCATCATACTTTTCTTCCATAACTGCCGTTTATTGTCAAGAAGGGGCCCGCACTCGTCAAATGCACGTCTCATAATCTCAACCCTGACATGTACGGATGACATGCCTTCCGAAAACTCGATTCCCGAAACTGGCCTAACGGTCAAGTACTTCAAACTAGCCAAATGAACAAGACCTGTCAATCCTTCGTCTGACCCATCAACACTCCCGGACACCATTAAAACATCCCCTTCCGATCCGTCTGATGCACGTCTCATCACAAACTCCAAACACGTGTCACTATTGGACAAAACCGGCCAATGCCCCAATTTCATTCGAGCAAGGTGCTCGTTCACGTTACTTAGCCTGAACCTCAATGAACAACTCGAATCGCTGTAAAATTCATCAGTCAGCTTATAGCCGTAAAACTCTTCGTTCACCCTCAAATTCAACAAAATAATCTCTGAGACGTCATAGTGCTCGTCGGAAACCCAGCTAGACCTATCGACTTCGACAAAAAATGGTTCTTCAACGTCGAGCGAATCGGTTTTTGCAGGCTGTGCATCACTGTCTCTGTTAATTTCTGATTCAGAAGACGGTTTTTCTAGTATTCCACCAGACCTACGTGGCCGAATTTGCTTCCTTCTACCCATCACTACAACGGAAAATTACAATAACTTGTGTAAATTTGAAAACACTAATTCAAAATTACAGTGAGGAATAACCTTAATACGACGCTGAGCAACAAGCAAAACTCAATTTCGACAACGAATTTAAAGAGCTGTGTGCAATTTAGCTCTTCTACAAATGTTAGCGTGGGCAATTCATATATACACATGCGCATACATGCAAAAAAAAAAAAAAAGGTGTTTTTGTGTGTTCAGGGGAAAAGGAGTCGTGGAGTTAGAAGCAAAACCTGGTATTTTTATGTTTCCCCTTTTCTGGTATATGAACTGGGGTAAATGCAATTATGCAAACAAAGGGAGTTAGAAATCGAGCGAGACAAAACCCTGCCTTAAATGAGTCTGATAATTTGAACTCTCGCCTACGGCGGCGCAACGGTGACTACGTCGTTGATGCGAAGCATTTTTTTTATTTTTTTTTTACAGTTGTGAAATAATTTATTTATGTACTTGGGCTTTGTAGTCCTGTCATCTATGGATTTGCTCTCAGGAGCGACGGTTAATAAGTTTGGTGTTCCACGGTATATCAATTATAAAATAATATTTCGTAGAAAAAAATGATTTATTTAGGGAAAATTCTATTAGTGCAAATTGATACTATTATCTACTATTTTTAATCACTCTAGGAACTGCTTGGCTGGTATCACTTATAGCTCTAAATTACATAAACTGCGAGGAAAATACAGAATAATAATAAATAAATTTAGAATAATAAATAAAGATTTTTTAAAAAAATTAAAAAATAAAAACATAATAATACCAAAATAATAGTAATATAAGTATATATAAGTAATATTTATGTAGAACTGTAAAATAATATGTCGATATATTAAAAAAAAAAAGTTAAAAAAAAGAAGAAAATCTTTTTAGGCCTAATCGCCCTTAATTTGTTTACAGCCCCTTCCAAAACAATGTTGTTAATTGATAAATTATAAGGGCAAATATCGGCAATTTCATATGAGGTTTGATTTTCTTTTTATTGCTATTCGACTGAGTGTAAATCAGCAAGACATTGTATTTACGTTCCTTTTAATTACTCAAATTAAATTAAGTAAATAAATAAATATAACTAATAATACCATAAACCAGAAAGATTTTTATATTATTTTAGCCTTAGTCGTCCATCCCGAAACCCCACTAGGACAAATAAAGAGGCCCATTAAACTGGAGGGAAAAGAATCGATGAGCATGCTAGTGAGTAATGAGTTACACACGAAGTGAAATAAAATATATAAGTATATATTTTATCATGTGTAAATCCATTAATTATTCAACAACGAATAAAATCAATAAACACAAAGTCTATTTCCTAGTAAACATGTATAATAATCTCACCCTATACTTCATAACTATACCATTACACAAACTCACTCGTATATCAGCTGTAGACAAAAAGACCATACAGATAATAATTATGATAAAAAAACAAGATAATAAGATGTGAAGTTTACTGAACCATTCCAACTTCTATTGGTCATATTCAAGTTTATATCACACGTCCAACACTTGGCTAGGCGACGAATACCCCATCAGCCGATGAAGTGGCGAACTCGACGCCTCTTCGATTTCCGAGTTCCCTTTTCTCCATTTCGACGATGGCCCGGCCGATTCATCGGCCCTCATCAAACCCTCGTCCTCGTCCCGAGGCTCGACCAAGACAGATTTCATCTTCCTATCCTCGACGGCCTCGAACGAACTGCCCGACGACATATTCCCGTTGTAATAATCGTCGGAACAAGATACAGGCCGATCGGCCCGCCGGATAGATCCAGCACGAGAAACTGGTTCCGCATTTCTCCGGCTGACCTCGTTGGGCGGCGGCGGAGGGACTAAGGCCCCTGGAATGTACGGTACTATATGGGTCCCTTTCCGGACCGAGAATCTCAAAACCTTCTTACACGCGTCACACATTAGCCGGTGATATTTTTTCTTGAAAAGGAGAAAGTCGGCGGGGAGGTGCAGCAGCTCCGAACAGTGGTAGCAGACAACCACGGGGGCCCCGCCGGCCACGGGCCGGAGGTGTCTCTTCCCAGCGAAGTACTTCTCTTTCAGGCGGGCCCGTTTGATTATCTCATCGCCGTGACTCTGGTTGTCGGGCTTCGTCTCGTAGCCCCACAACGAGGCCTCGGAGCTCGCATAGCGCTGGGGGCCCAAATCGGCGTGGGCCCCGTACGGGCCGTTCTTGCGGTGCGCGGAGTGCTGGGGCAGCTGGGCCGAATAGCGCCAGTCTTGGGGACGGCAATGCAAGCACGAGCAGCTGACGTGGGGCCCGTAACGCGCGGACTCCCCCGAAAAAGCCAATCTCGGTTGATTATTATTATTATGGCGTAGGTTATATCCGGTGGGACGGCGCGCGTCCGAATACATTTCCGTCCCTGGTGAAAAGCGATCGTACTGAAAATGCATCCTGTTGAGCTGATCTTTCAGCTCGCACACGGTTCTCAACAGGTCGATATTATCCGGTTCCGGGTACGGCGGCTTGAAAACCGGACGGGGCGGAAGTGAACTGTGCCGGTAGCTTTCCGGGCCCGGCCCAGCGAGCCTCGTCCTATTTCCGGTGGCGTACCTATCGATTTCAGTCGATTTACCTAGGTTCCAGTGGTTGTTCCTCGTCGCACGATGCGAGGAACTTGTTGGAGCCCATTCGGGTTCGCTGTTTGCCCTGAACCCATTCTTGTTCCGAAGCATTTCAGTGGGCCCGACATCGGTCTTTCTCAGGCCGGGCTGCGTGATACGTTCGCAGATCCGATCGTCGTTGCCATCATAAGACGATTCGCTACCATCGTAAGCGTAATAGCTCTGGGTTTTCGGATAATTATTAGTTGTGGGCGGAAATGAACTTCCCAACGTGTCTAGGGAGGCGAGTCTTCCGAAATTACCCTCCGTCGGAGAACGATCCAGATGTTGCTCGTTATCAGAGGACATGAGATAAAACGACACGAGGCTCTCTTTCGAGGGGCTTCTAGAAGCAACCTTAGAATCACAGACACTCGCTATCGTATTCTTTTCTGTGCTTTCATTTTCACGAGAAACACTCTTGTCGTCATTTTCTGGCGAGACACGATTATCATTTTCCCCTTCCGGAGACAAAACACTCTCCGGATATTCGTGCTCGGGCGAATTATGGACTGTAGGGACAAAGTCGTCACCTTTTTGCCACATTTGATCATTATTGTGCTGTTCAGTGTGATACAATTCGGCCTCAAGAGCTAACTCGCCCGAGCTAGGGAGTTCGTCAGAGAAGTTTGTGCCTCGGCCCGATTCGTCATTGTCATCATGAAGATATCTTTTTGAAATTTCGCCTGAAGAGTCGCATTTCGAAAAGTCTTTAGCTTCTATGGACAAATCTTCGATTTGAGGACAGGCAGCCTCGGGAGAACTAGAAAGGACGCTTCTACCCTCGCTAAGCTCCGCAGAGTTGCCGTTTTCGTCATGATGTGTTATGTTGCCTTTATCCGACAAAGACTCTGCCTCGGGTCGAGTAGCAAACTCTTTGTTTGAGCTACTGGTTTCCGAAACATCGTCTTTTTGCGTTTTTGCAACAGAATCTGTTTCGTGCGAGGATGGTTCGGTGCTGCTGGTCTCGGGTCTCCGACTTTTAGCTGTATATAAGTAGTTTGGTGAATAAGTTGTAACAGTGATTTTCTTGGGATAATTACAAACTACCCCTGAGGTTTTAGTCTAATTACAAAAAAAAATATACTTATCCTCAAAAATTACAAATAAGCCTGTGAGGTTTCTATTACCTTACAAATAGCCCCCTCTTGAGGGTGCATTTTGTAAAACAATAATAAATGCTGGGGGTTTATCTATTTTGAAAGACCTTTTTTTTTTTTTTTTTTGTATTTAGGCTAAACCACAAGGGTAGTTATTGTGATTTTATTCTGATTAAAATCTGCAGAATCAGAGGCAAAATGTGGCATTTAAAAACACTAAAAACTATTTTAATTTTTCGCAATCAAAAGCTATCAATAACTTTTTTTTTTCCAATGTTTAGGTTTCCTAAAGATTAATGGTAGAAAATTGAAAAGGACTATTATTACCTTGAAGAACAGTGCCACATCCTCCACATTGGTAAAGCGGGACCTCCGGCAACTCAGCTAGAACTTGTCGGCATTTAGGGCATCTAACTAATCGAACTTTTGTGCTCACTTGAGAAGTCATATTTCACTTGCTATTTCTATCAGACGATTGTGATGTCAAACGACCAAACCCTGATAGAAACCAAAAAATGAAAAATATATATATAATTAAAAAATGAGCCAACACTAAGGAGTCATTTGCTAAACATAAATAATCTGCAAAATCACTTAAGATTCAGGATTACTTTTTTAATTAGCAGTAATGCAACAGTTATGGCAGCTTATTTATATAAGTTTTATTAACTGATAGACATTATCCAGGTCAAATGACACATGAGAAGAAACTAAAGTGATTACAAGGCCTAAACATGAACTGCAACAGGAATAAAGAAATAGTCATAAATAAATTTCATTGGTGAATTCTAAGATCAGGAGACAAAGTCATAAATTCTAAATGTTAAAACCTTTAATGGAAAGAAGCAAAGAGAAAGACTTTAGCTCAACCAACTGACTATTGAAAGAAATGAAGTTAGAATATGGATTTAGCAGAATTCAAAACATTATTCATATGTTGCTTTGTAAAGAATATGTTATGGATGATGCATTCTCAATTGGCTTTTCTATCAGTTTACTGATGCATTAAATAATTTTCTGAGCCATTCTATCTTTTGAGCTTCAGGTTGTGCTAAGATACAAAAAGAAAATCCATTTTTGTTCTGCTAGAGAAGATTTTTTTTCCCAAAATGCAATTGCCAAGGAGAATTTTCAGGATTTTTTTTTTATTTTATTAACTAACTTAAACATTTTTCTCCCACCCATAAATTTTACTCATTACAGAAAGTTATAAAAAAAATAATAATAATAACAAATCACTAAATTACTCATTTTTCCACAAATTCCATATTCACTCAATAGCATCAAATTAATTAAATTTCATCTCAAATCCAATAACACTCTCAAAAATTTATTCATCTTAATAAAATAAATAAATAAAAACACTTTTTTTAGCATAAACAAAATTTCCAAAATGAAAGGATAGCCAATCGCAAGTTCGCAACCTAAAGCAGCTTGAAGAAAGTAGGTTACAATAAGACTTTAGATTTGGCACAATTCTTTGCCATTCAAGGATAAATTGTCAACTGTTTCTAGTTATTTCCAAAAAAGTGAAGTTCTGAAGAAGATTGAGACTAGCTTAGCCATCCAAATATGCCAACAGAAAATTGAATCTCCATAATTTACACACAACCACAGAAATTATCTATTATGGCCACAGATTTGAAGGGAAAAAATAAAAACAAAACAGCAATTCATCGTAAAAAAGAAGGAAAAAAGAATAGAACTGCAGTAAAATTGGAGTATCAATATATGCATTATGCTTTATGGATTTAAAAAAAAAAAAAGAGTATTTGAAAGAAATCTTGAGATTGTGTCCAACTAGATTCTGGTCCCAATCTCAACATTCTTCATATACGCACTAAAATTAAAAACACCCACCAGATTCTTAAGTATGTATTACCAAAAACAGAAACACACACACACAACAAGAGAGAGAGAGAGAGGGTTGAACCTTTGCAATGCAATAGAAATGGATAAGAACCATGAAAATTCTAGCTTTGCTGAAAAGTCAACTGGAACCCATTATAGTATGAACAGATCCCATCAAAATGCAACTCATTAACCATCAAGATTTTCATTGAAATTGAAAACCCATAATTTTATCAGTAGATATCGATAAAAATCAGAAACCCATTTCTCTCAGAACACATATCCAAGAAGACAAACGGTAAGAAAATCAAGAAACTACTTTTTAAGTTATAAAATTAAAAAGGCAAGAAAAAAAGAGAGCAGGCGAACCTAGTGAGAAATTGGGTCAAAGAAACTCATGAGAAAAATCTTTTCTTTGACGCCAAGTGTTTTCTTCTTCTTATTATTATTCCACCACTCAATGGCTCAAGCTTTTTTCTTCACCTTCCTTGTGTTTTACAAATCACACCCCACACCCCCGCTTCTCTACAAATTGCACCCCACACACTCTCTCTCTCTTTGTGCCGTGTTTGAGAAGCTTGCCAATTCCAAAAGTCGAACTCTTGGGTCATATTATTAACCCAAGACCCACTCTGTCTAACACACACACAGACTGACAAACTCACACAAAAGGCAGCGACCACAAAGAACAGAGTTCTCGACTCGGCGCGCATTAAATTTCCAAGTCAAAGCTACACAGTTCAACCTTTGTTGCCTAGTGTAGTTAAATTTTACCAAGTCAACTTTAGTATTATTATTATTATTACTTACTTACTTTTTTTAGAGTATACTTAGGTGATTTTCCCATAAAATTAATTTGTGTATTTTGCACTAAAACTACGCGAATATATATACTCCTTCCGTCCCAAAATGATAGTCCTTCTGTTGATTTCACACAGATTAAGAAATTGGTAGTTTATATAGTTAAGTCATTCATTTAGTTGGTATTTTTCAATTATACCCTTCTTGAATTTATTAATGCCAATTAATTATTATAGAAATCAGTATTGGAATTAGTATATTTGTTATTGGAATGGTAAGATTTTACATTGTAATCATCAATTTTCAATTTACCATGTAGAAAACTAGTATTTCAAGAATATTAATTAAGGGTATGTGTGGAAATAAAAATTTAATGATATATTAAATATAGTAACTGGACTATCTTTGTGGGACGGACGAAAATAGAATACTGGACTATTTTTTGAGACGGATGGAGTATAAAATTTGAAATTCAATTATAAAGTGATACATTTAAGATTGAAAATCATACTTTTTCTAAAAATTAAAAAATAATATTATTTAAAATTCAAATTAACCTTTAAGTTCATAAGTAGTATTTAAATAAAAATAATAATTTTCTATTTAAAATATAAAATAATACTTCAGCCAAACTATCATTTAGGAGACTTGACTTAATTATTTTATGTTTTTACTTATTCATATATAGTATAATGTTATTGTAAAGATATTTAAAAACTGCGTTGTTAATGATTATAATTTCTCGAGTATATGTAAAACAAGAGAAGTGGCGGTTGGAATTGAAATTCGAGCATTTGTCTGAGCTTGAGAGTTTTGATAACTTGCCAGTCCCTACCCAATTTTCTATAGATAAACACTCGATCTCACCATTTTGTTTGTCATGTTCTAACAAATTTTTATAATATCTTTTTTAAAAAGAAATTGTGATAATCACTCTCAAGTCCTATACGACTTAGTCCTACATTAATCTGTAATGTCCGTCTATCCTATTTATTTGAAATACTAAATTTAATATTTTGAATACGAATACTTGATTTGTTTTAAAATTTAAAAATAAATAAATAATTGAATATTATTAAATATAATATTATAATACAAACATTCTTACTATTCATATTCACAGAGTCCATGATTATTCAATATTATGAATACTAAAATTTAAATTACAACGAATATTAATCTAAATAAGCCGACGAATAAAAAGTTGATTTGAATCTAAACATGTCACGCGATGATAATATTTCTTCATTTAACAGACAAGTTAAAATATTAAGTTCGATATATATGTTAATATTTTTAACATGGTTAACAACAAAATACAATATTAATATAATTATTATTAACGTAAAGGGTAAATTGGGAAAATACTTTTAAGTTTTACTTTCACAACAACAATAATTGATGTTTCTTAAATAAACAAACTTATCGTTGTGGGGAGTAGTAAAATTTAACATATATATATATATATATATATATATATATATATATATTTGAGTTCAAATGAAATCCTATCATTATATGTGAATTTATCTTTATCATTAAATTGGATAATTTTAATGGTCGAGAGCATGACATGTCAGCAGGGTAATTATATAAAAAACTGTATTAAATTAATAAAATGGGTATTTTGGACATATACCAAAGTTTATAAAGAGCACTGCATTGCTCCTTAGAAAGCACAACGGGTAAAGAAAATGAAGCACTACGAGTGTATACAAAAAGTATCACAAATTTCGTATATAACTATTGTTAGGTATGCAAATTCAAATTTTAAAATAAAACACAAATCTTCAACAAAACATAACTTTCTCAATTTTTATTCGTTTTAAATAAAATATATACRAYATTAATCACATTCTCAAGATCTACGATTTAAGATACATATTGCATATTTAAAAATGTAAAAATAAATAAATGTAATAAATTTAAAAAGCTGAATATTAAAAAGTATCGCATATGACTAATTTTAGTACTATATTACTGTATAAAAAGCAGTGTTGTTTTACGAGTAAGAATTTGGATTTTTATTATATAACTAGTGCTTTTATAATAACGTAACAATACTTTTTAATACGTTGGCAGTGCTAGTTTATTTGCAGTGCTTTCGTAATATTGTCGCAGCGCTTTTTTTACTACACTGCCATTGCTTTTTTTGCCGTTGTAATCGGTCAGCATCGCTGCCGAGTTTCACCATCGCCGTCATTCGAAATCCAACCCAAAAAGCCCCGGTCGAACCCTGTTCGACAAAAATCCATAGTCGCTGAGGGACAGCCGGCAAACAAAGGATCTAGAACCCAACCGTCAATCTGACAATCAACCACAGCCGTCCGAATCAACCACCGCAGCCGTCCGAATCAACCCCGGCAATCCAAAATTGCCACCACCCAACAACCCACTGCCGCCGTTCGCCGAACCCGCGGCCGAATCAACCCCAATCCGCGGCCGCATCATCACCTTCGTAAGTCGTCGTCCCACTTACCGAACGGGTGGAGCGGCGCCGCACTTCCAGCCGTCCGAATCAACCCTGATCCCCACTGCCGCTGTCCGAATCAACCCCGGTCCGCGACCGCATCACCATCTCATTAAGTCGTCGTCCCACCTACTGAACGGAGTAGAGCAGCACCGCACTTCCAGCCGTCGGGCGATGTTCGAGGGATGGAGATGTCGCAGATCTCCTGCCGCCTGATTCATCATCACCTCCTGCCGCTACGGGAAGTCACCGGGAACCGCCGGCTACGGATTGCTTCCGCCGACGATCAAAGGAGAGGGGCACATCCGACGCTGATTCTGGCTTGGAGAAGGAAGGACGGGACGGGATTTGAGATTTGGGAGGGTGGAGACGGCAAAGAAGGACGGTGATTGTGATTTTTGTTGATTTATGTAAAAGACATAAATCTCCCATTATCTACCATATTGTTGATTTAATA
This sequence comes from Phtheirospermum japonicum, assembly GCA_014905375.1. NCBI lineage: Eukaryota > Viridiplantae > Streptophyta > Magnoliopsida > Lamiales > Orobanchaceae > Phtheirospermum > Phtheirospermum japonicum. The sequence continues at coordinate 370,770 of BMAC01000189.1, forward strand.
AAATTAAAAAAATAGAAAAAATACTGTCCACACAAATGATTAGATTTAAATTCAAGATAAGTCACTAAGTTCAAGGACGAAAATTTTCATTTGAACTCAATCCTTTATATATATATATATATAAAAAAAAAAGTATATATACACTTTTCAATTTTAATCTAAAACTTAATGCTGAGTCAAACTATACGTTGAATTGAAACTAATAGTAGTTGATTGTTCCTATTTACTAACCATGTTTTATAATGATTTTAAGATGAATTAAATATTATCAATTTCTTTTGTCCCGCTTTAAAAAGAGCAGTAGGCTGCCAATCTTTCTAGCTAGGGATGCTACTAATTTTTTTGTTTTCAAAAAAGGTAAAAATTAAAAATTAAACTAAGCCCCCTTTCTACATAAAAAAGTGGGAGTAGCTTAATTTAATTAATAAGTTTAAGTATGATACATTTTCTAAAATTAAATTTTCCCGGTCATTGTTTCAAAATTCTCGTCTACTATTAATGATTTCATCTACGTGTTCAGTTTCTTTGACTGCCTTACGGTTTCTTTCAATGAGATCATGCCAAATTTTA
>BMAC01000189.1:371364-386936 GCA_014905375.1 Phtheirospermum japonicum
TTCAAATGAAAACTCGTCCTTATATGTGAATCAAGGGACTTTAATGGTTGAGAACATGACATGTCAGCAGGGTAATGATATAAAATGCTGCATTAAATTAATAAAAAGGGTATTTTGAACATATATCAACGTTTATAAAGAGCACTGCATTGCTCTTTGAAAGCACAAAGGGTAAAGAAAGAAAGCACTACGACTGTACATAAAAAACATCACAAATTTCGTCTATAACTATTGTTACGTAGTCAAATTCAAATTTTAAAATAAAACACAAATCTTCAACAAACCATAACTTTCTCAATTTTTATTCGTTTTAAATAAAATATATATCAAATTAATCACATTCTCAAGATCTATGGTTTAAGATACATATTGCATGTTTAAAAATGTAAAAATAAATAAATGTAATTAAATTTAAGAACCTGAATATTAAAATTATCGCATATGACTAATTTAGCACTACAGTACTGTATAAAAAGAACTGTTATTTACGAATAAGAATATAGATTTTCACTATATAACCAGTGCTTTTATAATAACGTAGCAATGCTTTTTAAATATGTTGGTAGTGCTAATTTATTTGGAGTGCTTTCATTATATTGTTGTAGTGCTTTTTTTACTAATCCTCGCCGCCTAGCCGAGTTTCACCATCACCGCCGTTCGAAATCCAACCCAAAAACCCCCGATCGAACCCTGTTCGCCAAAAATTCAGAGTCGCCGAGGGATAGCTGGCAAACCAGGGATCTAACCCAACCGCCAATCTGACAACCAACCATAGACGTCCGAATCAACCACCATAGCCATCCGAATCAACCTCGACAATCCAGATCGCTACCACTCAACGACCCCACTGCCGCCGTTCACCGAACCCGATCCGCGGCCGCATCATCACCTTCGTAAGCCGTCGTCCCACTTACCGAACGGGTGGAGCGGCGTCGCACTTCCAGCCGTCCGAATCAACCCTGATCCCCACGGCCGCATCATCACCTTCGTAAGTCGTCGTCCCACTTACCGAACGGGTGGAGCGGCGTCGCACTTCCAGCCGTCCGAATCAACCCTGATCCCCACTGCCGCTGTCCGAATCAACCCCGGTCCGCGACCGCATCACCATCTCATTAAGTCGTCGTCCCACCTACTGAACGGAGTAGAGCAGCACCGCACTTCCAGCCGTCGGGCGATGTTCGAGGGATGGAGATGTCGCAGATCTCCTGCCGCCTGATTCATCATCACCTCCTGCCGCTACGGGAAGTCACCGGGAACCGCCGGCTACGGATTGCTTCCGCCGACGATCAAAGGAGAGGGGCACATCCGACGCTGATTCTGGCTTGGAGAAGGAAGGACGGGACGGGATTTGAGATTTGGGAGGGTGGAGACGGCAAAGAAGGACGGTGATTGTGATTTTTTGTTGATTTATGTAAAAAGACATAAATCTCCCATTATCTACCATATTGTTGATTTAATAAAATTAAAAAAATAGAAAAAATACTGTCCACACAAATGATTAGATTTAAATTCAAGATAAGTCACTAAGTTCAAGGACGAAATTTTCATTTGAACTCAATCCTTTTATATATATATATATATAAAAAAAAAAGTATATATACACTTTTCAATTTTAATCTAAAACTTAATGCTGAGTCAAACTATACGTTGAATTGAAACTAATAGTAGTTGATTGTTCCTATTTACTAACCATGTTTTATAATGATTTTAAGATGAATTAAATATTATCAAATTTCTTTTGTCCCGCTTTAAAAAGAGCAGTAGGCTGCCAATCTTTCTAGCTAGGGATGCTACTAATTTTTTTGTTTTCAAAAAAGGTAAAAATTAAAAATTAAACTAAGCCCCTTTCTACATAAAAAAGTGGGAGTAGCTTAATTTAATTAATAAGTTTAAGTATGATACATTTTCTAAAATTAAATTTTCCGGTCATTGTTTCAAAATTCTCGTCTACTATTAATGATTTCATCTACGTGTTCAGTTTCTTTGACTGCCTACGGTTTCTTTCAATGAGATCATGCCAAATTTTATTTGCACCTGCTTAAATACTAGATTCCAATATGTCATTTATTGAGTGTCTAATATTTTTTTGAACACTCTTAAAACTACCATAATTCAAGATTTAGGACCTCGTTTTAATTACTTTGTCTACAATTATTGACGTGGGAAGGCTCTAAAGGGTTGTTTGAACTAGATTTTGTTGCTATTCTAAATTTTGGTATTTAGAATTTTAAGCAATCATAATTCTGTAAATAGCAAGAATTTTTATTTGTTATAGAATTAAGAATCATTTACTTTTTAATGTAGGTGTCAAACCATATCTGAGAAGTGAATGATAATGTATTTTTATATTGTATTTGATGTAGTGATGACAATCTCAACCGGCCCGACTCGCGTCGTTTGGGCCGTCCCGTCTCGTGACCCGTGGCGGGGCGGGTTCGGGTACCATCTCCGCCCCGCGGGTACCCAGCCAGACAAATATTTTTTATTTTTAAATATATTTTATATATGTTTTAAGTATTTATTTCATATGATTAATTAAATTATTTTACATTTAATGTTATATTTAATATGTATATATTTATAATGATATTTTTTTTGAATAATATTTATTAATAAGTAAAATAAAAGATAAAAAAACTTATAATTAATCTTATAAATGTATAATTATTATATTTTCTTACATATATTATTATTTTTAATTAGATTTTTATTTTGTATTTAAATTTTATAGAAATATATGTAATATTATATATTAAAATAATTTCAAATTTAAAAAAAAAATAAAAGAAAATAATTATACCGGGCCGACTCGACCCCCGACTTGTGGCGGGCCGACCCGGCCCGTGAAGTGGACGGGGCGGGTCCGGGTCTTCTAGTACCCCACCCGGCCCGTTCTCATCCCTAATTTGATGTCAAATAATGTCTGAAAGTGGATGATAATGTATTATTATATTATATTTAGTAATATTTAATTTTTAAATATAATGATGATGTAATAAAAGAGATGAGTGTGGGGTTAGGTGTAAAAAATTATTGGTTGGGGTTGAAAATTTGAGTCATAGAACAAACGGGGATTGAGATTTAGAATCTCAATCCTAGTATTCGCAGTCTTAAACCAAACAAGGAATTCGAATGTAAGTGGATTTATAAAGTCAACAAAAATGCAAATGGTTCTGTAGCTAGGCTCTAAGCCAAATTATTTTCTAAAGGATACTCCCAAGTGCCTGGTTTTAACTATCTTAACACATATGGTCCTATATATTGTTAGGCCTGTAACTGTTAGGACTGTACTGAGCATTGCCTTATTCAGAATTTGGCACATTAGGCAACTTGATGTAGATCATGCTTTTCTTAATTAAGATATAGATGAGGAATTATATATGTACCAGCCACCAAGATTTGTTAATCTAGATCAAGAGACTATGGTTTGTAAACTCAATAAATTAATTTATGGACTTAAGCAGACATCAAGAACTTGGTTTAAAAATTTTGGAAAAGTCAATGGGCTTCTTAGCTTCAAAGGCTGACACTTTAGTGTATTTCAAACATGATCAAGAGGGGTGCATAATTATATTGGTGTATGTAGATGATATCATCATCACGGGGAGTACTCAGAAGATGCAGGCCACTATTGATCAAACCAACAGACATTTCTCTTTAAAAGATCTTGGCACCTTGAGTTATTTCTTGGGAGTAGAAATGCAACCTGTACACAATGGTTACTTTCTTGGTTAAAGGAAGTATATAGAAAGTAATATTGAAAGATCGTGGATGAATGGGGTAAAGGGAATATCATCTCCTATGCTCTCAAATTCTCCTTGCAGCCACTATCACATGGCCTGAAATTGCTTGTAGTGTGAACAAGGTTAGCCAGTTCATGCAAACACCTTTGGACACTCATTGGAATTTTGTAAAAAGGATCATCAGGTGTCTTGCAGGAACATTGAATTATGGTCTGTATTTTGATCATCCTAAGAATCTGGATTTGATAGCTTTTGTTGATGTTGATTTGGAAGCAGATCCATATAATAGATTATCTACTACTGGCTCATGTGTTTTTCTTTGATCATATATCATATCATGGAACTCCAAAAAGCAACCCACACAATTTCAAGGTCCAGTTGTGAAGTTGAATACAAAAGTTTAGCACACACTACTTATGATGTGATTTGGTTGCAGCAAAATCTGAAAGAACTTAAAATTAGTAGCCTAGAACTTCAAGGATATGGATGGATAACCAGAGCGCAATTACCTTGACAAGCAATCTCATGCATCATCCCAAAACCAGACACTTTGAAATTGATCTATATTTTGTTAGAGAAAAGTTGCAAGACATGGTCATATTTATCCAACATGTGCCCTCACATGATCAATTGGCTGACTTACTAACTAAGTCGGTCATAGGACAATATTTTGTTCGATTAAGGAATAAATTGTTAGTTCTACCATTAGACTCACTCAGATTGAGGGGGCATGAAAATGTATCAGTTTCAAATACAACAAAGGTCATGAGCATCCCATGCATACGTCACAACAAGGACAACCAGCTCAAGAAGCCGTTGTGACTAATTAGAGTTTTCTTCTTATTTTGATCCAATCGTATGTCTACACATAGCATAGATCTAAGTTCTTATATTAGGGTTAATTGGCTATATATAAGGTGCTTGTAATTTTCTCTTAGCATTGGATCAAAAAACACAAGTCTCAGCCACATAGCTTGTCATTTTCTTTGTTTTAGCTTTTGGAACTTTTTGCAGTGTTTTCATGACTTTATCTTACGGTGCCCACCTCTTTGGCATGTCCCACCCACTTTTATCTTCCTCAAGTCCATAAACATTAAGAGTAATACTACTTGAACATTTAATTAGACAAAACCTATTAATATATCTCCTAGATGAATTATATTATCTCTTTTCACTTTTTTTTTCTACTTGGTGTGTTTGACCTCATTTAGGAATAAAAATATTAATAATTAATTATATAAAAAACAAAAATAAGATATATTTTTTAAAATTAGATGCTAATTTTTAATATGAGTTGTTTCTTTTATCTTTTCAAATTATAAAATAAATTTTTGTGTAATTGTATATATTTTATTTTTTTTAAATTTAAAAAAAGTTGGACAAAACCTATCAATATCTCACGAGATGAAAAATGAATCTCCTGTTAAAATTTAAAAAAAAATTAACTTTAAAAATATAAACACATTATAAAAAATATCACAATTAACTACATAAAAAAATATGTACAATTACACAAAAAATTAAAGTTAATTGTGATATTTTTTTATGTAGTTAATTATGATATTTTTTATAACGTGTTTATATTTTTAAAGTTAAGTTTTAATAGGAGATTCATTTTTCATCCCGTGAGATATTGATAGGTTTTGTCCAACTTTTTTTAAATTTAAAAAAATAAAATGTATACAATTACACAAAAATTTACTTTATAATTTGAAAAGATAAAAGAAACAACTCATATTAAAAATTAGCATCTAATTTTAAAAAATATATCTTATTTTTGTTTTTTATATAATTAATTTTTAATATTTTTATTCCTAAATGAGGTCAAACACACTCAAGTAAAAAAAAGAAGAAGAAAAAAAGTGAAAGAAAGTAATATAATTCATTTAGAAATAATATTAATAGGTTTTGTCTAACTTTTTGTCCAACTAAATGTTCAAGTAGCATTACTCAAACATTAATCCATCGCCACCTTACTTTTGCCTAGAGCCAGCAATGGGGTCGAGACGTGCCGACCTAGCTCGGGCCCATCAGTCCAAATCCTAAATTTGGGTCGGGTTGGATTAGAAAAAAGTTTGAACCGCTATTTTGAAGGTCTACGTCCATATAGGTAAAATTTAGTGTATTTTGAGATCACCCATGCGCAGTCGCTCACTGACAACTTGAACATATTTTATGAGTTTTTATGAATATATTTAATAAGGTACATAGGTTAAAGTTTTTTGTTTCAACATGTACGATCATCGATATATGGAGTTTGCAATAAAAATTTGTTAAGTTGTGTATATTGCGTGATCGTGCATTCCCTAATAATAGTATGCTTGTAAAATAAATCATACTTGTATAACTTTTTTTCCTTTTTGCAACTTGCACAGTTCGTCAGTTTTATATACAATCACTCGAGCATATTGTGTAATAATATTTTAATTCAAATTTTAAAACCCCAGACGTAGGATACTATCATACTACGAAATGAATTCCTTTCTCTTAGTTTACAAAATTCCATAGAGAATTACATGGATGCTATCAAATTCTAATTAAATTCTATGCAATTTTATTCTATAGAACATGTGTGGATTTTGGTGTCCCCATTATTGAAGAACTTTTTAACCACGAAATCTCGTGCTTTTTTTATTTTTTATTTTTAAACAGTGCATGAATTTCATTAGATTCCAATGGAATATAATGATGCAAAAGATTATTTTGTGTTCACCTTTTTTTTTTCTTTCACAGTAGCACCATAAGAACCATAAGGGAAGAAGAAAGTCAACGTTACGAAACCTCGGCGTGTAATGACTGGTATTGACTGAAAGGTCACACAAACAGCTCCCAGCTGTAAACTGTCACGTGTCGCTTGCTGGGAGCTGGAGCACAAGTGCGATAGCGAGAAAAAAGAAAAAAATGAAATGTCGCTAAACGTGGGCCCCAACTCAGTGATGGCGGCTCGGCGAGCCATTAAAGCCACTCCGGGCCACGGAATTTATTGCGACAGCCGACACACCGGGAGTTGTTGAATTTGGCTAATGATGCGAGCTTTATCCAATCAATACGCGCCAGTTGACAGGAGATCGATACGCCAGCATCACGTTGCGGTGACGTGTTCTTTGGAAGTATTAATTTCGTAGTTAGCCTACTTTTGAATGAGCAATCCTCTTCAACGCTCTCATCTACGTATTTTGACTCCCTGTTCCTAAAATTATTACCCGTAATTTGTGTGTAATTAACACTTAACAACTTCAAGGCATGCCTTTTCCGGTGCAATGGTTGCGAGTATTTTTACTAGTAGTGTGTAGGGTTAAAATGCAAAATATTCTTAATAAGTACTATTAATTATTATTCTTTTTAATGATTTATTGAAGAGCTTGAATTTATTTAATTTAATCTTAATTTTTGTCGAAAATTTGTTCCACCAAAATTTGTCAAGTGATAAGTATGTGGCCCATAAATTTGGGGATTTTTGAAGATTAATGTCAAATTTACTAATAATTGCTGATATTTTTTTAAACATAACCATTTAATCAAATTTCCAATATTTTATATTTTTGGAATTTTAGTATTTGATTTTTAGAGAATGTTTGATATTTATAACATTTCAATGTTTTTTCACTTTTATATATAATTTTATTTTTAAATAATTTATTGATTTAAAAATTGTTCAATAATCTTTACATATATAAAATAAGGTATTTTTAGTTTTTTTTCCTATTCCTATTCCTTTTTGTTTTTTCAACATAAAATTTTCTATGATTTCTGTCGTATTAAGTTTTCTATGATTTATGTGATTAAGTTTCTATGATTTTATATTATTTCTGGTCGTATTAAGTTTTTGTTTTTGTACTTTTGCAAATTATTTTTATAATTTTGGTAGTTCCTGTTCATTATAGTCTGTAGTGGCTTATCCTTACCTGTTGGTCAGTAAATTTATATTGATACTTGCATGTGTGTATTTGTTTGTCAGATGGGACAGAAGTATGTGTGAGCTAGTGAAAGATCAGGCGGAGAAGGATTCCAAAAACAAACTCAAGAAACTGTTGAAAATCAAAAAATCGAGTTATTGAAGGATCAATCAGAGAAGAAAATACAAAAAAAATATGATGATCGTAGAAACTGCAAAAGTAGCTGAAGCTGCAATCTAAGTAATTGAGCCGGTGAAGAATCAAAAATGACCGGTGAACGGTCCAAAAAGAGAAAAGCCAAAAAAAAAATTACAATTGAGGAAGCTACAAATGAAGTTAAATATGCAACTCAAGAAGCTGAACCTTCAACTCAAGCAGATGAGCCGATGGAGAATCAGAATCGAGTGGAGAAGGGTAAAAAAAGAAAACTGCTAAAAAAGTTTCAACTGAAGAATCTGCAAAAAAAACTGAACCGGCCATTGAAGAAGGTAAACCTTCAATCGAATAAACTGAACCTGTACTTGAAGAAAGCCGAACTTGTAATTGAAGAAGCTAAGCCAGTGAAGAATCAGAATCGACCAACGAAGGGTGAAGAAAGAAAAATAATGCGAAAAAAGATTACAATTCAAGAAACTTCAAAAGAAGCTAAACATGCAATCGAAGAACCTGAGATGGTGATGAATCAAAAGCAACCAGAGGTGTGTGCGAAAAAGAAAATGCCAAAAAAAAAAAAGCAATAGCTCAAAAAACTGCAGAAGCTGACAAATCTTTAATCGAAGAAACTGTCTGTGGAGGAAGTTAAGGAAGCTGGAAAAAAGGAACAAGTAAAGAAATTGAAGGTGCAAAGTACAACAACGAAGGATCAAGCTATATCAGTGAAGGATCAAGTTGTACCTACAAATGAAGAAACTCAAATTTTAAAGGGAGTGAAGAAAACTGTAAAAAACAAATTGAAGTCGGAAACTGAAGATGATGCGAGGTTAGTATTTTTTTTTAACTATTGCTTTTTCTCCTAGAGTTTGTTATTTTTGACCTTATATTTTTCACTTATAGCCTTTTATTTGTCACTTTTGACCTTATTTTTGGCCACATTTTGTCATATATGTTTGTCACTTATTACCTTTTTTTTTTTTGTCGCTTTTGAATTTATTTTTTGTCACTTATTACCTTATAACTGTCACTTATTACCTTTTTTTTTTCACTTTTGACCTTATATTTTTTTCTGGATAAAGATATTTTTTATTTTTGGTTTTCTGCAGAAAGTTTGCATCCAAAGAGTAGACCTAAATGCTTGGTCGATGTTGTGTGTACAATGTCAGTGGAAAGAAAAGAAGACATTAAGGAAACTGGATTTGGGGGTTTGTTAAAGATGAATGTGATGCAACTGCCCACCGAGATGTTAGGGTGGTTGGTTAGTAGGTTTAATGGGACGAGTCGGATGTTGAACATTGACTCGAACAAGAAGTTCGTTGTAACTGCTGATGATATCTGTGATATATTAATTCTTCCTAGGAATAGCGGGCGTGAAGTGGTGCTTTGTAAAATTAAAGAGGATGCGAAGATTGTGAAGGATTTTAATATGAGGTATTGTATTGGTGAAGTTTGCTCTATTGCATCTTTGAAATTATTGCTTTTGGATAAAGTCGGAGAAGGTGGGGATAACTTCATAAGGTTATTTATGTTGGTGAGTTTATCGAGTTTTCTTGCACCGACTGCAAATGGGAAGGTTGATTTTAATGTTTTAAAATCATTGGCTGACGTGGAGGCGATTCCCAAGCTCGATTGTTGTTCCTTCGTTTTGGATAGGCTTTGTAGATCGGTAACCAAGTTCAATAAAAAAATATAACACACGTAAGCGGGTGCGTATTGGTTCTACAAATTATTTATTTGTATAGGTTGAAATGGAAGGGGAAAGATGAACCATCTTCTTTGTCGCTCATTCAACATTGGGCTGCTGAAAGCATCCGAACAAGAGTTAAATAAGAGAGACGAGCTGGAGAGTTTGGACAAGGAGAGTGAGTGGACATCTATCTAGTTTCAGAACCTCCGAATGCTATTGATTAAAAACCACCTAAAGAGGAAAAATAACATGATGAAAACGACTAGCAATTTATACAATTCAAATTACCATTGGGCCTGCCTTAAAATAAAGAGATTCAGAAAAATGCAAAAGATGTTAGTTTGTATTTTTATAATAGCTTGTCACTTTTCTTAATATTACTGTCAGTTTACATAATATTACTGTCACTTTTTGTGTTATAAGTGTCACTTCTGCATTTTATTATAATCATTGCTTTTATATATATCTCTTTTTCCCCCTTTTTAGCACGTGCAAGAGATTTTTCTCTTCTTAAAAGGGACATGTCTATTGTTTCTGAATACTACATGAAAAGATTGACAAATATGAAGGAAAAAATGTTGGAGCCTCCGATTTTATCTTCACAGCCCGATTCTGGTTCCATCTTCATAGCCACCGACTTTGGTTCCATCTTCTCTACCCCCAACTCCGATTCCATCTTCACTGCTCCCGACTCCGGTTCCATCTCAGTCTCATAAGATCAATGCTATTGAAGAATTTCTACAGACGACTGATAAGTTCTCGACCGATGAAACTGTCCTGCAAATATGTGATGAGTGGATAACAAAATTCATTTTAATGAGGATATCCCCACTTTTCACCTTCTACCACCTGAGCTTCGAACACCGATATGTAAAATTCGAATGATGTTGATGATGTGGATGGAGGACTGGATGCAGCAAAGAAGTCAGTCAGTGCTAGACAACATAATCAATCTGGTGAAGTGTATGGATCTCTGTCATACAAAGCTTGCACAGTAGGTGGGAAGATTGGTTATCTTTCTAGCTTTATGTCCCAAAACAAGAGGCTAACGGCGGATATGGACGAACGGGAGAAGCAAGTCCTTGATTCTTGCTTGTTCGATGTAGAGACATTTTATGATGAAACGTAAGTTAACTTTTACCATATTATTTAGAATTATCTTCTTTTTTTTTTTTGTACTTTGCTCTTTTTTATTGTCATTATTCAAAAGTGACACTTTTGGGAAGTAAATGTGACTCTAATGAAGCACTAAATTCTGTACGCGTGACAGGATATTTTTTCTTTGATGCACCTGATTTTCTAAATCCTTCACAAGAGCACACAAAGTAATGCTCGGTCACAATTCTATATTAAGTTTTTTTAGAAGTTGATTTACGAACATTGATGCCAAGTGCACGACCATGTTTCTTATATAACTCATGCACATCATTAATCGTCTTTCTCCTCAAATCCAAGAGAGAACCAGTCACATCTACACAATTCACAGTAAATAAACTAATAAGTATTAGGACTTTTAAAGATAGAGTGAAAGTGATAATAGTATATGAAAATGTGACATTTTTTAGCATAGAAAGTGACAATCTTCAACCAATATATTTAAAAATCGAATAATAAAAGTTAATTTACAGCAATAGATATCCTTTCTAATAAGTGACTGGTGTATATAGAAAAGCAAGAATGTTTTGAATAAAAAGTGACAGTTTTCAACTAACAAATTACTGCTTAATATTATCCTACGTACAGAAAATAACATACAATTTCAAAAATGATAAAAAAAATAATGTATAGAATTACCTTCTTCAATTTTGTGCTCATTTATAAGTTCGAAATTAGGGATTTCTGCATCATCTCCATCCAAACAAACCGTGATTTATGGATTAAAGCTTTCATGCTCCATTACAGGTGTGAAATCCACGTCAATCAGTTGTGAATCCGTAGCGAGGTCCCGGTGGATTCGTGGTGGAGGCACGGATAAATTGATGCCTTTTTTTTCATTTTAGGGATGTGGGTGGGTCGGGGAGAGAGAAACAACAAGAAGAAACCATGGCGTAGGCACGACGGGGCAGAGGCGCAAGCGGGTAAAAATTCTTCTCCTGTGGCGGCGGGGAGAGAGAATTGCAGACGGTGGAGTCGGGAGGGGAGATTGCAGACACGGTGGAGTTAGGAGGAGAAAGAGAGAGGGTCGGGAGAGGAGAGAGAGAATCGATAGGGAAGGGGCTTTTTAAAAAAAAAAATTATATTATGAAACCCGAATTGATTTAACAAATACGGATTGAATGTGAATTTAAACTTCGACACATTATTTTGCATGTAATTGTGGTGTGTTTCTCATGTTTTTATGTAGGGTTTTATATTGGTTCTAGCGTTATTTTAGTCAATTGGTTAAGTTATCAGGTTGTTTTTCTTGTTTTATTATTTTTCGTGTTTTTTTTTTATTTTATACTTAATATGGTTAAATGGGTTCAATTAATTTGAAGGTTGGTGTAATTCTTGGGTTTTTATGTTTAAAATCCATATTTTATAGGTGAAGGCATTGAGGCCCAAAATTCAAGCCAAGACGAGTGAAGACGTGCCATTCCACGCCAAAAACTAGCTTCAAAATGCCAAAATATTTTGAAATGATCGCCAAGCCATGCCAACCCACGCCAGGGACCTTGACGCATGCCAAGGCAAGCCAATTCCGCATGCCCGTGCGCAGCCTCGCGTATGCCCGACGCACGCCAACCCACACCTGGGCGCGCCAGCGCCCGGCGCCTGCGCTCAACGCTTGCACAGTGCTGCCGACGTGTGCGCCAAGTCCCGCTCAGCACCAGCACCTGCGCCAAGCAACGCCAATGGTCAGCGCCCGCAAGCCCCTGCCGAGAGCTGCAGCCCAGTGCTGCCCAGCGCCCGTACCTGCTCGCCCAGCCCGCGCCAACTCCTGCCAACCTCGGCCAGCCACGCCCAAATCACCACTTCCTCGAGCCAAACCAAGTCAAACTTTGCCAATGTGAACCATTTCGGGTCAAACTTGGTCAAACCCAGGAATTTAAGCCTTTAAGGCTAATTTGACCCATCTACCCCTAATTTAACCTAATATAAATAGATAGCTCTCTCATTAGAAAAAAAAACACCTTCTCCCAACCCTAGCATGGGCTTGGGATTAAATTTCTCTCTCTAGATTTTAGATTTAATTTCAAACTTTTCCTTGGATTCGTAAGCATAATAAGAATTCAAGTACTCCCTTGGATTTTTATTTTATTGCAATTTCATTCAAACTTTTGGATTCTCTTTTTAATTCAAGTATGTTTTCCTTTAATTTCATGATTTGTCTTCAATTTATACTTTTAGCTTTAACTCTTAGATTAATTGTTAGATTTTGTGAATCGTCCATGAAATCTAGGTGAGTGACACACCTTGATCATAGATCGCGTCCTTGATCGTCTTTATTTTGAGTATTTCGTGTTTGTTCTTTAATTTTCATGCTTGTTCTTCATTTATGAATTTTGCCTTAGCTCATAGATTTCTTGTTAGATCTTGTGAATCGTGCATGAAATCTAGGTTAGTGACACACCAAGATCATAGATCGAGTTCTTGATCGTTTTTATTTTAAGTCTTTCATATGCTTTATTTTGGTTTTTATTTTCATGCATTGTTTTATGTTAAACCCTAGATCTACCATTCGTTTCTAGTTATTTTTCGTAAAAATTTAAACTTCCACGTCAACTTTTATTGCTCTTTCCATTGATACTTTCAATTTTTGTTAATTTGCATTATTTAGATTTTTATGATCATGCGTGCATGATTGTACTTTAGGTTGTTTTACTTGTACTTAGTGAAACTTTGCTTTTACTTGCTTATTTTCACTTTTGCCTGCACTTTCAATTTGGGTATACGCACGAGGCATCCGACCAACTTGCAATTTACATTTCCTAGTTAGTTTATTTTCATAGTTTTTATTTTATTTTCGTTTTCCTTTTATTTTCACAAGCTAAAAACACGTTGATTCTTACAATCAAATCGAATTCCGATAATACTGAGCCATGAACCCCCTTTCCCTTATTTTTATCACCACCAAAAACTACAAAACACACATTATAAAAGATTCATGTGGCCGTCATATAGGTGACTCATTTGTTGACCAAATAAATTATGAGATAATTACAATGAATCAGTTGATCAAAGAAACGGGTAAAAATAGTTTTTAATTCTTAAATCAATATATTTTCCAACATTAACCCGTTCAACGTCAGCCATTCCCAAGTATGAACGCATTTTCTATTTTATACCACTAAATAGAATATTGTAGTCATCTCCGACATGTGATAAATATTCCCTCCATCCGGAAAAGATAGGCGAGTAGACAAAAATACGGAGTTTAAGAAAACAAAATGATTGTAATTGGAATTGTAAGCTTTTGTTATTTTTACTACTTTACCCTTGATTTTTTAGTATTTCAAAAAATAAATTAGACTAAATATTAATGTTTTAGTTTTTTTTTTGTGGTATTTTAATTTTTAAAAAGCAAACATGCCTATCTTTTTCAAATGTAAAAAAAAAATAAAAAAATCTATCTTTTTGGGACGAGGAGCGAGTAAAGGTAAAATTAAATAAATAATATATATTTAATTCAAAATTAAAAAATTAAATCAGTTTCAAAAAAATTTAAAAAAATGTGGCGGGACGCGTTTGGCAAAAGCGTCCCGCCCCTTCGGGACGCTTCTGGAAAAAGCGTCCCGGACCCCTGGTACGTCCCCAAAAGTTTCTGGGGCGAAAATGAAAAAAAAAATTAAATTCGGGGTCGGGACGCTTCTCCCAAACGCGTCCCGACCGAAAATGAAAAAAAAAATTCGGGGTCGGGACGCTTCTCCCAAGAGCGTCCCGGGGCAAACCCTAACCCTAACCCTAACCCTAATACACATATTATTTATTTATTTATATTATATACATTTAAGATTTTAGTTATATTTATAATTTATTTAAAAAAATTATTAATTAAAATAAATAAACATATTATAAATAATGTCTTATAATTACAAGAAGTTAATTTGAAAAATAAAAAAATACAATAAAATAATATAAATAACCAAATGACAAGAAATTTTAATTTCAAATTAAAAATACAATCAAATTAAGATACAACAACAACGAAGATTAAAATAAAAATTACAGTGATTTGATATTACACGGATACGATCACATTCGTAATGGTGGGTTTCCAATGAGATTGTGGTATTGACAAATGCAATTCAAGTAATTTTTATTGAATACCCGATCCATCAAACCAAATAAAGGTTCTCCATGTTTTTAGATATGCACCAGTAAAACTCAGCATCGCCTGCGATGTCGTTCCAAAATCGGACTAGCCAATCTGGCGCTTGCACTTCGTTGGTCTCATGATCCCAAGTGCAATGTTCGTTTCCCAACATCATATGAAAATGGCTGTATCGTTTTTCCAGAAGTTGAACTCGAGCGGTTATGTCGTCCATTGTGAAGTCTTTCCTGAACGCACCATTGATTTTGTCCAACAAGATCCACGTGATATTGTTGCGTAATCCTCTTCTGGGATCGTAGACACCATTGAGCTTACTCTCACGGAGGTCGTCAACAAGCTTAGTATCCATATGGATGCTCCATTCGGTTGAATTCGTATCGTAGAAAAAGAAATCTTCTTCGTATTCAGAATATGGTACATTGTTAGGCTGATCTGAACTCATTTTTTTCCGTTTTTTTTATGAGAATGCTTAGATGATGGAGAAAAATAAAGGTGTGAGGGTGTGAATTGGTTGTAAAGAATGTAGTCCAATGTTCCAAATTTATAGATGAGTTACAATCTCACAAGACAGTTGTATTCAATGTGTTGTCGTTGTCACAGCTAAAGATGAAAACATAATGCGTATGGTGTAGTCTTGTCATAAATAAAGTTGAAAAACGTGTGGAATAATGTCAGGTCTTGTCACATGAAAAGCTGAAAACCCTATTGATACATGTGTGGTATTGTCATCAGCAATTTTAGATAAATATTGAAGAAATAATTTTATTGAATAAGAAAAAACAAAAGATTACACATTTGATTAAATAAGAAAATAGATGACGTGACAAATTCAAACAGAC
>BMAC01000189.1:406972-451056 GCA_014905375.1 Phtheirospermum japonicum
ATAAAAATAAAAAAAAACTGGTAATTCAAATTCGCACACTTATGTTGCGAATTTCAATTTATTTATTTTTTTTAAAAATAATAATTCAAAATGGCAAAATCGCATTCTGAAAATGAGAAATTAAATTAAAAAAAATAAAAATTAGATATCGCATCTTGAATGTGTGAAATCAAATTAAATAAAATAACATTCGCTCTGTGCTCGCGTCAAAGTGTATGAATAATTCCAAATGACAACCACGTGATAAGATTATATCAGCTTTGTATGCAATTATCAGGGTATCGGCATGCAAACGTCTTTCATGCACCAATCTTTCAAGTCAGGTGTACCTCTTTATTTATTGATGCAATTCGTTCATGTTCATTAGAATCACTCCAGCTTCAAATTTTTGTTTTACTTTCATCTTATTTCCTCTCTAACCTTAAGAAATTTGGATCTGCTTTGCTCGCCATTTTAATTCGAGAAATTATTCAAGGTAATGTTTAATATTTTAATCTTTCATATTTAAATTAATAGTGGCATATTATCTTATATTAATTTTAAAATAAAATTTATGACTAGTTAATTTGTTGTTTATAAATTATTTATATGTAGTTAAATTATTGTTTATATTATTTTAGAAATAAACATGTTTGTATATGTAGTTAAATTGTTGTTTATAATTTATTGATAACTAGTTAAATTATTCTTTATAAATTGTTAGTGTAACATGTATATTATCTCTATGAGAAGTTTCTTAAATTGTTGTTTATATTTATGCATCCCATTAAATGATTCTTTATAAATTATTTTTTAAATTATTATTTATATTTGTAAAATTGATATTTATATTTATTGTTGCATTAGGTATATCCAACTTGCTTGAAATCAGCCTCCATTTCTAAATAAAAGACAAAACCCAAGATATGATTATATATAAGAATAATTCCCGATTAGTCCAATAGGAAAATATTTATTTCCAAAAAATCCATTGAAAAGTATTGATTTCCATTTAATCAAACTAATACTTAAAAGTACAAATTTATCCTTACTAACCTGTTTTATTTTTTAATTTTTATTTTTACCAAATTTAACTCAAATAAAATTCATATTAATTTCATACTACCATGTTAATCCTGTTTTATTTCTCAATTTTTATTTCTCCCCAAATTTAACTCAAATAAGATTCATATTAATTTCATAGTATCATATTAATCGCCGGACTCCTATCGAATTCTATACTACATTCATAAAAAATATCATACTGTTGAAGAAAAAACACAATTAGTGTGACTTCGTCAATAAGTAACTGATGAAGGATAGTTTAGGTATTTGTTATCTTTATGTATTATGAGAATATGTACTTTGATACCCTATATAAAGGGAGTCTTTGATGAATAAGAGAACCCTAATTTCTACCGTCTCCATCGTCACTCATTTGTGTCTTCTTCTATTATGCTTTTCCTTTTACACGTTATCAGCACGAAACTCTAACCTATTGAGAGTAATCGAGAATAAACCTCCATAACCAAATCAACATAATTTTCGTAGGTCAAAAACCTAAATGCACTGTAAATTTGAAAATTCAGTTTCTCACGTTCCAACAGTTGGATCGCACTCAATTTCTTACAGAACCTCCAAGACCTTTTGAATTATATTATGAACGGTGGAGATTGGATTCATAGATACGGGAGAATATATATAAATTTTCGAACAAAGAAGATTCTGCTTTCGAAATTTTCTGTGCAGAATTTTTCAAAACACGATTTCTCACAATCGGACCGTTGGATTAAGCCAAATTTTGGATATGTTATTCCAAACATATACAATCTGAATATGAACATTGGATATTTGAATATTAATTCTTAAGAATCCAATAATGAATTTCAAATAGAGCTGATCTTGTTTCTCGGAACTGTCTGCCCAACTTATTTTAAAAATTCAATTACGCACAATCTAACCGTTGGATGAAGGAGGGTTTTGGATATATTATTCAAAACTTGTAGAGGAGGTCGAATCTGTATGGTGGAGATCGGATTTGAATCTTTGCATAATCCGAAACCTAAAAACCAAAATTAGGAAAGAATCATGACTTTCCTCCAAGGTAACTCGAATTATCCTATTATTTATTAAATGAAACTAATAAATATTTGGCAATATGTATATATGGCATGGTATGTATTATTGTGCATGTATATGTATATATGTTACCTATGATTATATGCATGTGATGTTATATGCAATATTGACAAACATGACATTTTGCAATACTTTAATAATATTCATAGAGTACATAATATATTAGTATTCATGCTATTATATGATTTCTAATTTAGAAATCATAAATAAAGTTATCTACATGATTAGATGAGATATTGATCATGATTTTTCCAATATTTTTTAGTTCATAATGAATTTCGATGAATTGATTAATTTCATATATGTTGATCATGAATTTCGATGAATTGATAAATTCATGTTTGTTCATCATTTTGATGAATTGATAGATTCATGTATGTTGTAATTCTATTCAATCTATTTTATAAGCTACTTTCAATGTATATCATTGATTGTATATTTGAATATTTTCATGATAATGAAAGTTCATGAATGATAAAGAATTATGTAAATAAGTCTTGTGATAAGGTATATTCACATGATATCAAAGAAAGAGTTATTCTTCAAATTCATTATCTAAAGAAATTGATTGAACTAACTCAATCCAAATACAATTTAATATACTCAAAAGAAATTGAGTATTACCATCATTGGTTTGACGTGGAAACTAAAAGAACTACACTTCCACAATAATATCATCCATCAACCCCCAATTGACAAAGAATCGTCAAACTTAGTCAAAGTCAATTCTCTAATGAACTTGAGACTTCATATTGACCCCAAATCTTATATTGAAAGTATATTTAGTTTCAAAATCTCAATAAACTTTGGGATGTACTTTAAATGAATATTTTGAGAATTTTATGAAACACTATTTACAAGCCTAATAATTTAGTGAAAAGAAATTTACTTGCTTGCTAAAAAGGGTCAATGACTTTGATATGTTGCGACTAAAAACATGTCTTACCATATGTGAAAAAGAAAGTCACTTTAAATGACAATAATAAAATGAGAGATACGATCTCACTCTATTTTTTTTTACCACTTGAGCAAATATACGGATGCACTTGTATAATATTAATTATAATAATAAGTCATTGAGAGACATGACATTATTCTTCACATTACCAATGTTAGACCTCTAGATAAAGAAATTTCTTGAGGCTAACTAGGATCGATATGAATAGTGGAAATAACCTCAAAGTAAAAGGGAAGAGACATGTTGATCTCTACCTATGTGGGAAGAATGAACCACAAGGTAAGACAAGTAAAGAGTTCGTGATATTTATTGGATATCCCTACCTATGTGGGAAGAATGAACCACAAGGTAAGATATGTAAGAGTTCTCCCAATAACCTTGCTTAGTCAATGGATATCCTTTATTTTGATTGATAAAAGTATAGTCAATCATTCATATTAGACTATTGTATTTGGTCTTAAATTTTATTTTGAGTTAGATTTATGTGATGTGCCCTGATTTAAATTAATTATTATTTTATTGGGCCTATTGATAAATTATACATTTCATTCTAAAGCATTGAATGTAATTGAGTTTATTTATCACACATTCACATACAAGGTTCATGAGCAAACTATTAGATATAATGTAACATATCTAGTAAATAATGTTAGAATGAAAAGTATTTCGTTCAAATATCTCTGAAGAATGTGAGAATTTGTCGAGGAATAGATAATTATTCACTGAATTGTAATTTATATGTGACAAAGTCTTTATGCCCTGTGGCACATTGATTAAAGTCATAAAAGCTCAATATGGACCAAGAGCGAAACGAACCTTGTTAAGTTTGATGATTATCATTAAGAAGTACATTATGAGGTTGGAATTATACTTTTAATTTATGTGGAAGAAAGCACGTTTTAGAGTCAATCTATTAATTTTACTTTACTACTTTTTGATTATTGAATCATAAGTTATAACCAATAAAGAACTTTTGGACACTGGCTTATTAAAGTTTTGACACGAATGACATGGATTCTTTGGTCGTCGTGATATGATGGTCCATAGTATAAGAAATTAACATGGACATCTTTCATTTTGAGTGGAACACAAAATGAGATAGAAATTTTATGCAAAGTATAATATCAAACTAATGTTGTTCAACTACAGCTAGTGCATTCTAAAGTACTAGGAGCACTACATACACTCATATGTCAAAGATACATCACTCATTTTTCCAAAACTTGTTCATTAGCAAAATTGTATGATTGAGACCTTCATTTGCTAAAGATACAAAGTATAATATTTCATTCTTATAATTGATAATTGGTGATACATGTGGACATGACCATTCAAAACGCGGATCATTATAGTATTGTTCATACAAATGTTGCATTTGCAAAACTTCTAGCACATTTAATATGATTGATGACTCACCACCCTTATAAAACACCCAATCTCATAATGCTAGAGAGTTTACATCAAAAGTACTTGATGTCTATTGCATTTTAATAAAGATCGATGTACTGGATCTTGTACCCTAATGTGCATATATAATAAGGTCTCAAAGAAGACACCATCAAAAGGAATATAGATGGTAACTAAGACAATATTTATGCGCACTCATTTGTCTTCGCACAGGGTTATGCAATATTGCACGCAACTCTTACTTATTCGTTTATGAACCCCTCCTAACCAAATATTTTGTGTACCAGTTGGTAACTGGATATAAGCCTGATAATTCATATCTACGCATATTTGATTAAGCAGTATATGTGTCTATTGTGCCCCCACATCGCATTATATGGGTTTCTAAGACGATTAAGTATATATGTTGGATATGAATCTCCAAAAATCATCCGCTATTTGAAACCTTTGACAGACGATCTCTTTATCGCTAAATTAGCGAATTTGTCATTCTAATGAGACAGTCTTCCCGTCGTTAGAGGGAGATAAGAAAAAGTATTTTCTAATGGAACGACAGGAATAGTTTCATACTATGTCTCATTATGATCCCCGCATTTCACAATGTAACGTGAAAGAAAAGTAAAGTGAACAATTGATCTTCAAAGTATAGAAGACTCAATTTCTAAAGTGACGAGATCATATATATACAAGCTGCAAATGTGTCTGCAAGGTTAAAAGTCCCAGTGAAGGGCACAATGTCACAGATTAAGACATTGCAACCATACTTAGTGGAGGTGTGGTTGAGGTCGTGACTCCCAAAAGGAACAGGGGGAGGTCACTTGGTTCGATCAATACTCGCCCAAGGAATAAGAGGGCATGTATGGCACAACTTTAATTGATCATCAATGAAGATAATGACTCTCATGAGATTATCTCTGATTATACTTATGTCCATGAATCATTACTGGAGATGCTCCGAAGTTTAATATGATTCCAGAGAATAAAGAAATCTCAATGTACAATGAGAGTTTATATAAGTTGATGGAAAGACTTTTCATACACATTGATGATATATACATTATTGCTCAAAGAGTCATAGAGCACAATAGTATCGAACCACGCTCTATTGAAATATCAATATAGAGCAAATTGACCTAAATGTAATGAATCAATGCAGGTAGAACTAAATTCACTGACAACAAGGTAGGTATTTGGTTTGGTAGTGCTAACCTCATCAAATGTAAAGCCTGTAGGACATAAACAAAGTTTTGTCAGAAAGCGTAATGAGAAAAATAAAGCCATGAGATGCAAATCTAAACTTGAAGCACAAAGTTTCTCAAAACGCCCTGGAATTGACTATGAGGATATGTACTCTCTCATAATAGATGTTCTAATTCTAAAGAACTAAGAATGCAGCTTATACCTGTGGCTACATCATATCTCTATGGGGATCATGATTTAGAGATATATACGAAAGTGCTTGCTGGCCTTTCATTGCCAAGGCAAGTGACTCTAAGCCACAGAGTGCATTTAAAATTAAAACGCTCACTTTATGGATTGAAATAATCCAGACGGATGTGGTATAACCGTCTAAGTGACTACTTGATTGGGAAAAGATAATTTATGCCCTTGTTTTTTTATAAGTTTCAAAATTTGCGATTATAATTGTATATGTCGATGAAAGGAACATAACATCCACTCTTAATGAAATAAGAGATATCACTAGTTATTTGAGATTCTTAATTTGAGGTAATGCATCATGGGAAAACTCGGTCTTGTTAAGGCTTTAAACTAAAATCGAGTTTGTGGAATACTAAATTCTATAGTTTGCATATGTCCAAAAGATGATCAGGCAATTAAATATGGATAAGTGCAATATGTTAGCACTCCTATGATTGGCCAAAGTGAAGATATAAGGAAATATCAATTTCGTCAATGGAATGACGAAGAACTGGTGGGAGCCGAAATTCTCTACCTACGTACAATATGCGCATTATTATACTATTACTAATACACTTGACCAAATATTACTTTATCAAAATTGTTATCTTGATTCAACTCAATAAAGCTCATTGTCATTGGACTGGAATCAAAATGTAATTTGATACCTAAAAGAAACCATTGAAGCGAGTTTATTTTTCCCATTCATAAATATAATTGGGACTGCAGATGGTCTTGTAATCCCTATAGAAAATATTGAGTTTACTTCCTACTGTGAAACACCAAATAGTATCGTTGATGTTGGTTACTCATTCGATCCATGTAAAGAGATCATTTTCATACATGTAGTAGTTCGTGAGTATCTACGATAAATGTTATGATCATTCATATATCTAATGATAGTGGCTTGAACTCTATCACTGAAGAAAATGTGATAATACGAGTAATATCACCACAACTATTCTAAAACCAAAAATTATGCACTTTCCCAATAATCAAGTAAATTGAGGAATTGGAGACTTTCAAAGTTCTCTTGATAGATGTACATATCAGAGAGAGGTGCACTTTAGGGGGAGTCTCAACATAGGTGTGTTGTACTCTCTTTCCTTAGACCAAGTTTATTTTTCCCATTGGGTTTTGTTACTTGTCAAGGTTTTAACGAGGCAACAATGAAACACCATTTCACCCTTTGACTTGGCACAAGGGGGAGTGTTGAAGGAAAAACACAATTAGTGTGCCTTCATCAATAAGTAACTGATGAATGATAGTTTAGATATTTGTTATCTTTATGTATTATGGAAACATGTACTTTGATACCCTATATAAAAGGAGTCTTTGATGAATAAGAGAACCCTAATTTCTACCGTCTCCATTGTCTCTCATTTGTTTCTTCTTCTATTATGCTTTTCCTTTTACACATACTACGTTGTGGAATTCTATCGAATTCCATACTACATTCATAAGAATTTCATACTATATTCATGAAATTTCATATTACATTCATATATATATATATATATATATATATATATAGGGTTTGGTTCAAATGAGAACCCGTCATTATATGTGAACCTAGGGACTCATCTTGACCATTAGATTGGATAATCTTGATGGTTGAGATCATGACATGTCAGCATGGTAATAATGTAAAAAATGCATTAATTAATTAAAAATAGGTATTTTGGACATATATCAACGTTTACAAAGAGCACTACATTGTTCTTTAAAAAGCACAATAGATTAAGAAAAAAAACACACTACGATTGTATACAAAAAGCATCGCAAATTTCGTCTATAAACTGCAAATTCAAAAATTTGAAATGAAACTCAAATCTTCAACAAACCATAACTTTTTCAAATTTTATTCGTTTTGAATGAAATATATATCAAATTAATCACATTCTCAAGATCTACAATTTAAGATACATATTGCATGTTTTAAAACGAAAAAAAATATATATATAATTAAATTAAAAAAAACTGGATTGATTTTAGCACTACAGTACTGTGTAAAAAGTACAATGAACCTGGACATATAATTGCACTGTGCAATATTAGATCTAAGGCCAAGATTAGTCCCTAGGTTCACATATAATGACGGGGTTCTCATTTGAACCCAATTCTCTCTCTCTCTCTCTCTCTCTCTCTATATATATATATATATATATATATATATATATACATATATATATATATATATATATATATATATATATATTCAAATATGAATCAGGACTGCGTTTAAAATAGATAATCATTAAAGGCCGCTTGAATTATGATTGTTAGACATGTGCAGAATTAATGTTTTGACCGAAGATACATAAGGAAGGAAGTGAAAATGGGAATATAATTTGAGTTTTACCAAAACACAGTAATATTTAAAACCATAAAAGATGGTAATTATTATACTACCATGAATTATTCTTGTTGATTGAGTTTTGAATTATTCCTTCGATGGAGTTCCATACAAAATGGTAATTCTTATTAGACATGTGCAGAATTAATGTTTTTTAGTACCGTCTTTAATCCTTTTGTTTTAGGGATATTAAAGATTATTTAAGTTGTAAGTTTGGATTTAATGGTAAGTATTTGGTCTAAATGGGATAAAAAAAAGTGATTATATGGGAATATATTTGTACACATGTGTATTGAATGTGAATTATCCCTTATAGGTATACATAATTGTTAAATCTTATTTACTATTAAATAAAATAATTATTAAATTGGATAAATAATATTATATGTTCATGTCTTATAAACTTAATTTTGATAGATTATATTATGTATTCAGTTATTTCAAACTTAATTTTTTTACTTTGTAATAATTTTCTGTATTTTAAGGATGGCTCCTTGTCGTCGTTGTGTCATTACAAGGGAAAAAATTAGTGGAGCTCAGAAGTTTAATGATGACTTTCTTTTGTACAAGATGAAGCCAAATCATTCAATACCTGAACACTATTTGGCAATGCTCAAAATGTGGGTCCACATACTTTATTTAAAAGCCTATAATTGCCTTAAAAATGTTGACCGTAACCATTTAACACGAGGAGTTGATTGGTTAAATACTTTAAACAAAGATGATCATGAAAGAGGCATGCATTTGCTAAGTGAGCTGTGATGTAAGGGTAAAAAATCAAATGGTCCTAATTTAATGAAATAGTTAGTTGAAGACTGGAAAAAGAACATTGGGAGATCAGCCATTTTAGGAATGAGTCATAAGTTGGGAAATGATATTTTCCAATTAAGAAAATCTCCACCTTCTACTTAACCATGGTCAACCAAGTCAAGTGTAAAAAATCATTTGATGGATCCATTTGCCCGTATTAAGTTCAATGTTGGTTCTCAATTCAAATATTTTAGAGATATTGAAAGATTTGAAGAAATTGCAAAACTACCGGGGCAAGAACTTAAAACGGGTTTTTGGATGCTTAAATGAATCACTTGTTTACGGGTTTTTTTCTTTCTTTTTCTTTTTCTCTTTTATGTGTTTTTCAATTTATTATAAATCTTCTTCTTTTGATCAAGTTTGAAGGAACATAGTTCTATGACTTTTAATGTAACCAGTATTCCTTATTTATGATATTTGAGTGGAAGAATTGATATGTTAGTTTGGATTTTTCAAAATGAATCATCTATAAATTTTGAATATTGGACTAGATTCTTAAAACACAATTCACTTACACCTTTGGTTTTCTCCACCGGTATACCCATAAGAAAAAGAAAAAATGAGTTCCAATCAGCCTAACAATGTACCAAATCTTGATTCGAAGAAGATTTCTTTTCCTACGATAGAAATTTAACTGAGTGGAGCATCCATATGGATACTAAGCTGGTTGATGACCTCCGTGAGAGTAAGCTCAATGGTGTCTACGATCCTAGAAGAGGATTACACAACAATATCACGTGGATCTTGTTGGACAAAATCAATGTTACATTCAGGAAAGACTTCACAATGGACGACATAACCGCCCGAGTTGAACTTCTGCAAAAACTATACAGACATTTTCAGATGATGTTGGGAAACGAACATTGTACTTGGGATCATGAGACCAACAAATTGCAAGCGCCAGAATGGCTTGTACATTTTTGGAACGACGTGGCAAGCGATGCTGAGTTTACTGTTGTATATCTAAAACATGGAGAACCTCTATTCGGGTTGATGGATTTGGTATTCAATAAACATTATTTGAATTGCATTTGTCAGTACCACAATCTCATTGGAAATCCGCCATTATGAATGTGATCACATATGTAATATCAAATTACTGTAATTATTTTATTAATCTTATTGTATTTTAATTTGAAATAATTTTATTGTAATTTTAAAATATTATTATGATATGCACTTATAATAATAGAACAATAAAATATTTCAATTTGTATTTTTTTATATTATTTATTTAATAAACCCCATTTGTCAATACAACCTTATCGGAAATCTGCCATTGCGATTGTGATTAAAATCTTATTGTTATTAAAATTTTATTATTTTGCTATTGCAGATAAAATTCATTACTTCAGTTTTGAAAACATAATGCTTAATGTGTAGTATTTTCACAAAGAAAATTGAAAAACCTATTGATTAATGTGTAGTCTTGTCACCAGCAAGGTTGGATAAACATTAAATAAGTAATTTTATTAAATAAAGGAAAAACAAAAGATTACACATTTGATTAAATTAAAAACAACAAACGTTACAAATTAAACATAGTACATAGTTGCACACTCAGACTAAGGTCGTTCTGATCCCAGCTTATTACACAATTGAGTCTAACACATTGAGATGCATCAATTGAAAGCTGCTTCCATCTTCTTCCACAATGGTGACACGTCATACAAATAATATCTACGTGATGCATCATCGTCGTATTCCTTTATTAAAAAAAAGTTAGTAATTTAAATAAAACCAACACAAACCACATAATTATTTGTAGACAGATGTGTGGACTTTACATAGGTTGGAGAGACATTATTATTGACAGTGGTATCAATATAGAACAATCCGCATTCTTCATCCAAAAAAACACCATCATCAGAAAGTATTACCTTCCACCAACCGTACCTCATCTCAATTTCTTCGATCCTGTCATAAATTTCTGGAATAGTGAGTGAAAATATGAAATGACTCTGGAGTAGAATTTTTACCTGTAGGACGCTCAAGATTACATACGCTTTTTTTGCACCTCTTTCAACACTTTCTTTTTGGGCGATGAAAAATTCCAAAATGACTTGTTCCATCTCCATGGTCCATGGGGTGAGTGCAGGATCATAGTAATTATTGTTTATTCTTAGGCCACCTGGATAATTTTCATTAAAGTTAGCCATTATTAGCTGGTATCGTTTATATTTCTAGGTAGGTAGGTTTTTTAGTGTGTACATATATATAGATGGGTAATATAATTGTGAAGTATGCATATTAGTCTCAGTGTGTGTAAAAATATATTGTTGTGCATTGCATTATTGTACTTGCTTGAAACGTCTTCTCATGTCCACCAGCGTGTTAAAATACGTGTTCTCTGCCATTATGTTGTCTACTCACTTGAATAATTGCACAACTCGTATTTTGATAGATTGTCTTATCTTGTCATCCAGTACAATATGTCACAGAACACTAAAAATTGTTGTCCACACATACATCAATGAAATGCAGCTTTGCCAACTACTATTGATATGCCATTGTGTTGTCTACTCACTTGAATAATTGCACAACGCGTATTTTGATGAATTGTGTTGTCTTGTCATCTGGTACACTATGTCACAGTACACTAAAAAGTGTTGTCCACACACACACATCAATGAAATGCATCTTTGCTAACTACTCTAGCTGTGGCATTGTGTCATCGGTACAATTGCTTTGTTGTGGTGTGTTATTCTTTATCTCGCCCAATCACCTCTGATACTTCTTGAAAGATTGTAATTTTATGTTGTTATGTAATGGCTGTTTGTTTGATTTATATATCTGATAACTACTGAATGATAGAAACTTAAAAGTAAACCACACACTAAGAAACTTTAACACAATTAAAACAAATTACACAATACAAAAATAGTTTCACAAAATCACACAAATAATTAAAATGGATAACGTGCAGATAGCATTAATACAACATTATTAAATTAGTGTCTGAGATGTCCTCTTATGCCACATCTTGGTGGCTGAGTATATGTACGTTGGTAGTAGAGATGTCCTTGTGGGGAGCCAGTTGTATCTGAGTCACTCATTTGCACATCTCTTTAACTTTCACCAAACCCACTGTTAAGAAATGGTATGGGGGACCTAGATGTTTGTACATTGGACATTCAAAACCACCTAGGTGCTCTTGTGAAGTTGTCGGATACCCCAAGTTCATACCAGAATGGAGTAATCCAGTAAATGAGTTGTATTCAGTAGGCTACCTCATGGAAGACGTATAGTATCCTGGAGTGCTAGACACACCGAAGGGCGGTTGGTAGGTCGAAGCTGGTGGCCCTTAAATTTAATTGAATAATATTAATAAGTATGTATGTTTGTCCATAATTACAAATACAAAGTACTAAGAACTTAATTACCTGGATAATATTAATACGTGGATGTGGTGGCATCCGCAGTATATGAGGAAGGGAGAGGCGTTTGAGTTGTGCGTGTATGGGATCTCCGCCTTCTGCTAAGTTGAGGTGTGTTCTGGAATAGTCTCGCAGGAAGACGGAAAAGGTGGTAATGGAGGCAAATGCAGGAGCTGTCGTATTTCAGTTGATTTTTTCATAAACACATGTCGTAGGCGATCAATAGAACCCTGATCATCAAGACTAACATCCTGAATAGTCGTCCACAAATGATCAAAATAGGTAATCTGAAATTAATAAAAGTATCATTAAATGATCTCTTGAATTATATATATGAAAAAGTTTAACATTTTATACGACCAAATGTACCATGGCATATCGGATTGCACTGTCCACAGGTTGGTACCCATTCGTCACGCGGTACGGGGTAATCCTACGTCGAGTGATGCGATTGTACCAATCATCATATCCGTCGCATGTCGGTCTGCCATCACCAACAGGAACACCTTCGAACACGGTCTGAGACGCGTTTCTCCAATAGGTCACCCAAGCATAGTGGTACTTTGGCCAATCAAATCTGGACCGACTTGCACGAGTAATGCCATGTAATACTGCTAGTTCGGAAGACATGTGTTCAGGTATGTCTTGGCGCATACCAAATTGTCTCAACACTTGATCCAGAAGGTGGAACTCCAATATAGCAAAATTGATCAAAGGACAGTGAACTTTACACAAGTAAGTGTGGCAATGTGTCCCTAGAGATGCAATATCCGCCGACCCCATGTCATATGGCTCCCACACAAACTGAAATTTATGAAAGAATACATTAGATACTATAGTGTGTGAACTTATAGAATTAAAATATTAAAAATGAATATAAATCTGGTACGGTAATAATTGGTCTAGCATGTCCCGAATGATACGCAATGAGTGACTCGCAGTGTGTGTGAACTGCAGAACTGCATCCAACGTGCACCATAAGGAGGCAAGAGCCATGCATCCACATTTTCTTCATCTAAAAATAGACGGCCTAGTGGAACCCGGGAGCACACTCTGTGAGGAACTACAGTGGTAATCCGAGACCAAGCCCATATCGGTAGTAATAAACACGGTCCCCCCATCACACATTTGTCAGCACTTGATGCAGTGCATAACTCCCGATATAAGGTAGACAATGAGGCACTAGCCCAACTATACTTCCTTGCTGTATTAAAATCCTCCAACAACCGTAGGTGCAACAATGATGCAGAGTCACCTGTCGAGTCAGGCATCACCATGCTAGCAAGTAGAGTAAGTACAACACCCCTAACATATTGGTACACTATCATCTGATCCATCTCATCTGTGATGATAATTCCCTCGAAGTGTCGTCTAATGGCTGTAAGCAGAAGACGTGATGTGCTCCTAAAGTCTCTTGCTTGTGGACTAAATCTTAAGAATTGCTGGCAGTATTGAACCCAATCCTCCTTTGACCGACCAAAATCTATAGCTATGACAGGCCTCCCTCTCACCGGTAATCCCCAT
The DNA here is from genome assembly GCA_014905375.1 of Phtheirospermum japonicum. Lineage (NCBI taxonomy): Eukaryota > Viridiplantae > Streptophyta > Magnoliopsida > Lamiales > Orobanchaceae > Phtheirospermum > Phtheirospermum japonicum. The sequence continues at coordinate 420,942 of BMAC01000189.1, forward strand.
ATAATGGCAACATCCTACAATGTCATGGTGGCCTCACCACATGGGAGATGGAAGGTATGAGTCTCAGGTCCCCATCTCTCAATTAATGCAGTGATAAGGTGAGGATCAATATCCATCTGCCCACAACGTACAACCCCATAAAAGCTAAGACGGATTAGTGCCCGTAAGATTCGTTTGTGCAATGGGTTTTGTTCTCCCTATATAGACCACCAAAATCCTGATCCATGCCTAACATTGATTGTGGCATCCAAAGTGTCATCGCTCGCTCTAATCCACAACATTGCGAATGAAGGTGCGAATGAAGGTGAAACGCACTATGACAGAAACGGGCAATCGTCGCGCCCCCTGTAAGACAGAGTTCATACACTCTGAACATTAATAGTCAGAACTCCACAACATTTCCCACCATCATGGGACAATGTCCATTTTGTCTTATCCATCCGCTCCAAGTAAGCATAGGCAGGTTCTGATATCTTCTTAATCTCCTCCATTATCTTTCGGAATAACACTGGTGAAACTGCAGCTCCGGCAATCCAACATAAATCCTTCACTTTGACATTTTTAAATTGGCTATAAACATTGGCACAAACATGTCTCAAATAAAAGCGAGGAAACACTCGAGGTGGTTGGTACTCAGCTATTTCTCTAGTGCAACTGGTAATTCCTGGATGACGATCTGATATGAGGCAAACACCCTCTCTACCCTGAATAATATGTCTAGAAACCATTTGTAGAAACCAAGACCATGAAGCAAAAGTCTCTTCGTCTACGATTACGTAAGCCAAGGGCAATAATCATTAATCTGCATCTAATGTCACCGCGATAAGCATCTTATATATGTATTTTGTGTACAAGTGTGTACTATCCACACTAAGAACAGGGCGACAATGGGCAAATGCATTAATACATGGTTTGAATGTCCAGAATACATAGTGCATCATCCTGACGGCAGAGTTCTCAAGGTTTTTGTGTTTCCACTCAACGATTGTATCGGGATTATATTTTTACAAGGCCTGCATATACTTGGGTAAGATTTGACACGATGTCTCCCAAGTACCATAAACATTCTTACATGATCTTTTCACCGCTTGCCATGCTTTATCATATGTAATATCATAATCGTGTCTTTCCTTTATCATTTGTTTGATAAATTTGGCACGATAAGATGGATCGCACTGCACCATGCCCACAAGAGTATCGGTAATAAAATCTCTATCCAGATTTTTGTGACCTAATTCAGTTGGATGCATCTGACATTCGTGAGAAGGCCCTAATTTTGTGATCCACATAGCACGTCTTTTGCTATAACTCGCCCTCAAAGACCAATCGCACTGTTGAGAAGACACACCTGGCAAACTCGACTTACCCACAACTCTCCTCACTTTTGGTGAGCTTTCACCACTCTAAACATACGTTTCACCCATTTGGCATGATAGTCTTTCACCGCACTCTTCAAATGTTTTTGATCTCTAAAAAGCATTCCCTTAGTCAGGACACCTTCTTGAAAGTCGTAAATCTTCAAGGGCTTAAGAGCCCCCAATGGAGTCAATTGGTACATCTGAGTAGCTGGAATCAAAAAATGAAATTTCACGACTCATACAAAAGTTTTCAATCGATCTATTATTTATTGCAGTAGGACGCACAAAATGTTGGGCAGCTTCACGATCGTCAAACCCGCCATGCGCATCAACACCATCATCATGATCATCATCGTCACCACTATTGTCAGAGTTAGTATCGCTTCCCAATTCATCGGGTTCAGAACTAAGAGGCGAGTATGGCCCAAAATGATCGGCCACGTGTGTATCATCTGTTCCTATAACATTCTCTACAACATTATCATGAATCGATCCCCAGGTACTTCTGTCATGCTCCTAATTAATGACATTTGAAAAATCTTGTGTGCATATAGGTATATTAGACACATTTTCGTTCCGTAAAAGCTCGACATATTGATAATAATCATGATCTATCGAGGCGAATGTGTTGACATTTTCAACTCTCTCAAATTCGACATACAACTCAAGAAATTCTAGGCCTAAGGATGGATCTAAGAATCCCCATAAATCTTTCTCATTAGCAATTGAAACAATAATACATGTGTTATTATAACATAACTTAGCGGAGACTTTTAAAACTACTTCATTTACATTACTCTTCGTAACTGTAAACAAAACATCGATCAACTCCTCAAAATTTGTTTGACGAGAAATCCTCTAGAAGCAATTGTTTGGAGGTCATACCTCACTTCGTAACCATTTTGCACAATTTGGTCGCCAAAATACACGACTATGGTAATCATATTTGAGTTCTACATTGTCTATATATCCTAACAATTAAGTACATCACTAAATATTAGAATTCACGATTTATCACTTCTATAATTTATTATATGAAGTATTATATAATTTATATTAATTAACATGCCTTTTTTCATATAAAATATGAAAACTTCCAAAATTCTTGAATTTGGCACAATTTTTGTTCGTACATGAAATTCAATTTTTGCTATCAGAGTTGAAAAATGACAAATATTAAAAAGAAGAAATGCTCGAATAATTTTATATTTTTTTAATATATAAGAAGAAATGGCAAAAAAATTTAGATATTTAAATTTGATTTTTGATATTTTAATTTTACTTTGAATTTTAGGTATTTTAATTTTTTTAGAAAATAGCAAACATCGATTTTTAATTTTAATTTTTTTTTAATTTTGAGTAGCAAAATAAGTGTGCAATTTTTAGTTTTAATTTTTTAAAATTTGTAATTTAAGTTTTTTTTTAAATATTTTTGAATCGTGTGCGATTCGGAATTTTAATTTTTTTTAAATTTAAAATCTTACAATATGTGTGCGGTTTTTGATTTTAATTTTTTAAATATTTTTATGTGTGCGCTTCTTGGTTTTAATTTTTTTAAATATTTTTATTATTTTTAAAATTATTTTTTGTAATTTCATTTTTTTCAAATATCTTTAATTGCGATTGTGATTTTATTTTTTTAGTAATATTATGAAATCAATTTTTAATAGTTCGTAGTTTCAAATTTAATTTAATTTTTAAATTCAATTAAATTCTATAAACAATATATAAGTTTTGTCCGTTATTTAGAAATGGAGGCCGACTTATTTATCTTATTTATGCATATCTTGGGTTTTATCCATTTCTAGAATTTCATTAAAATTATAAAAAATATATAAGTTTTGTCCATTATTTGGTAAAAGGGGCAGTAAGTCTTATTTATGCATATCTTGGGTTTTGTCCACTATTTAGAAATGGAGGCTAACTTCAAGATGGTAGTAAACAAGAATTTAAGAAATAATCTATAAAAAGTTAGCAATAATTTATAAAAAATCATCAAATATAATTAACAATTTCAAAAATGATTTATATGGCATGCATAAATATAAAAAATAAATAGACATGTTACATCAACAATTTGTAAAGAGTAATTTGACTGATTATAAAAAATTTGTAAATAAAACTTTTATTACGTATGCATACATAAACATTTCTAAACTAATATAAACAACAATTTAATCCCCTAGAAATAATTCATAAATAATAAATTAACTAAGCATAAATATTATTTCATAAATAACAAATTAAATAAGCATAAATTTTATTTCACAAGATTAATATATTTAACATTACCTTAACAATTGCTTACGAGGTGTAGATAGGAAATCGGAGAAACTTATGTTTATGGAGAGAAAATGAGGTGAGAGAAAAAATAATTTCGAAGCTTGTGTTTTGTGTGTTCCGAATGAATGATGAAATCAAATTGATATACACAAAATTAAAATATATTAAAATAATAGAAACATGTGAATTGATATGAAGGTTTGAAAGACGTTTGCATGTAAGTTTACATGTGATTCTCATTTGGAGTATTTGATCAGCCAAATTTTTGGATTCACGCGGTCAAAAACACAAATATTTTTATTATTATTATTTTTAGAAATTACATTTCACATACGTAGAATGCGAAATCAATATATTTTTTTTATAATTGAATTTAGCATACTAATCGTTCGAAATCAAAGTATAATTTTAAAAAAAAAAAATTGAAATTCACAGCATGAGTGTGCGAATTTGAATTACCAATCTTTTTTATTTTTTTATAGAAAATAGGAATCGCATTCTTGTAATGCGAAACCATAATAATTTTTTTTTATAAGAAATAGGATTCGCATTCTCATAATGCGAATCTACAATATTTTTTTTAATAGAAATTAGATTTCGCACCTTCAGAGTGAGAATCCATAAAAAAATTAAAAATGATGAATTCGCAACATGAGTGTGCGAAATCACCTAAAAAAATAACCCACCCTCATTCCACCTGAAAACACAACTTGATTTCAAAACTATGATATATACGTATTTTTGCCAGAATAAGGGGGTAAAATTATTTATTATTTTGTTCTTTATCCTTTGGTAGTTTATTCTCATTTCTTCTTTTTGATATAGTTATGAGATTAACCTACAAATTGTAAATTTTAAACATATTCCATTTGCTACTAACAATTCTTAGGGACATCATAATAATTAATTAATAATCACATTTATAGTATTTTTAGAAAGCTAACCAATCAAGTTTATGAGCTCCTATCTACCTAATGTAATTATAATAAATTATAAAAGACTTATTTTAAACTTACTGATATCTGATTGTTATTCTAATTGAATTGTATTGATCACGGAAGCTCGTAAAAGATTTATATTAAACTTTGTAAATAAGTAATCAACTAATTTGATTAATTAATTAAACTTTCACTAAGAAAAGGCAAATAATCGAGGGATTTTTCCAAGGGATACGATTCTTAGTGTATACCAAGGAATATCTCGATGAGTCTGTCGCTTGGTATATTGGCGTCTATGTTTGTCACCACTATTCTCGAGTGAAATAGCAAATGACCTTGATACCAAAGGAATGTGAAATAGTGAAAGACTCGAAGAAAAAGAAGGATTTTTTGTCTACTTTTTATATTACAGTGAATATATTAATTTTAAAAAGTTGGGAAAAGAAATAGGGATTTTGAATTTCCTATAAAAACTGAGAGAATTAACAACCATTCGGTTAAAACCCAAGGGAATTGATAGTCCCCCGATCTTTAATCAAGGGACTTTGAACTCCCTCGAGTTTTTTATGAGGAATTTATATTTTCTCAGTTTAAAAAAATAAAAAAATATAATAATATTACAACTAGTTTAATGTCAACTTATATACTTAAGATGTAATTAATATCATTAATATATAATTTTCATTGGTTGTATTTTTATTGATTGATATATCAAATAATATTAATAGTATATATGATACAATCGATCTTATTAAACTAATTTTAAGGATTTATCAAATTCAATTGTATATATAATTAATATAATCTCTCTCTCTCTCTCTCTCTCTCTCTCTCTCTCTCTCTCTTCTTCTTCTTCTTCTTCTTCTTCTTCTTGGGTAAGATATTACATGGTTGTGTTTTATATTTTAGAATAACAAAATATACTAATTGATTGGTAAACTCATTCTTTTTTTATTAAAAAAATAAACGAGGGGTTTTTAATTCCCTCACAAAATGAATTTAATCGAGGGACTCATTTACTCGATAATTACGAGGGAACTACTGAGGACGGGAGTACCGACGAATTACTGAGGGACTGTCCTCGAAAATTAGTCAGTCGGTGCATCCCTTGATTTTTCGGCCCCATATTTTATCGCCACATTGCTTAGGAAAATACTGATGGACTATTGACATAATTTTTATCAAGGGATATGGTTTGTCGATATTTTTTTGATTTGAAATATAAAATAAAACTAAAAAAAAATACTGAGGGGTTTTATATCCCTAGGTAAATTTAATGAGATTAAAAATAATAAAATCACATTATTATAACCAAGGGGTTTTAACCTCCTTGGTAATATTAGTTTAAAATACCAATGGATTTTCATTTCTTTGGTATTGTTTGTCCAAAAAGACGTCATTTAGTCTTACCTACGAACGATGCCATTTTGGAATGAAAATACCAAAACCTCAGTGAACACTGAGGGACCACAGTTCATCAGAAATGCTCGTATAAAGGAAATAGTACACGTCTATTCTTCCTTTTACAGCCTCCTCCATTATCCATTTCTTCTCAGATTTTTGCTCGTCGCTATCGTTTCGGACACCCACCGCACCATCATCGCCCCCCCTCCTATTCCACCGGTCGTCGTCGACCCACCGCACCAGCCTGCTCAAACCGTTGTCGCTCGCATGCTCCACCCACCAACGACCGTCGTCTCCTCACTACAAAGACCTCCGCAGTGACCACCACCGACGAGCACCGTCTCCAGTACATTACTACTTTGTCTCACCACCACCCCAACTATCAACATCGATGCTCTCCGTCAACTTTTCCAACATAATCCATTAGTTTTTGTGGGTTTTTTTTTGTAAGAAAATGTTTCGCACAAAAGAAGAGTTTGGATCTTTTAATAGTTCATGGAATAAAGTGATGCTTGCCGATAACGAAGTCAATTTCAAGAAAAACTAAAGAGATTTGAGTCTGACTATTCCGATCATCCATTAGCTGTAGGAATATTGTATTAATAATGGGTGAATCCCTACAAAGATCGCTTTATCTCTGCATGTAATATTATTCATTTCAACAATACGACAACTAATAGGTACTTAGAAATACTTTATATTTACTTTTTAAAACTTTATGACTATTTTTTTTTAGATCTTACTTACTTATTATAATGTCTTTTTAGGGCGGAGAGTGCGCATGCCAAGTTGAAAAGACATTTGGGATCGAGTATGGGAAACTTTGAGATATGCTGGACAAAAATACATTCTCTTCTCGAAATTTCACACACTGCAATTAAGATTTCGTTTGAGAAGAGTATTCATGTAGTCCAACATCGTTATCAACTAACTATTTTCAAGATGCTACGTGGTGAGATTTCTATTGCGGCATTGGATAAAATCGTAAATAAAATGAAGGTTATAAATGACATTGGCATCGACTCATTACTTTGTGATTGTTTGCTAAGAAATATATGGTTTCCCTTATGCATAGAAGATTTGTGAATTCAAGCGATTAGGAATGCCAATACCATTAGATAGTGTAGATAAGTTTTGGAAAAACTTAGACATGGAACCAACTTAATGGGATGATGCGAGAGTTGGGAAAAGATACTCAAAATCGGGTGAAAGATAGTATTGCAAACTACTTGAACAAGTTTAATCTGATTAATCAATCTGAGCAGCTACTAATGTTGAAAAGGTTGAGAGAAAATTTGAAACCTGACATAACGTCTTTAATTCCATCTGAGGTCCCTGTACGACCTCATGGAAGGCCTAAGGGCAAACTCAAAAAGAATGTGAATTCAACAAAATGTGACCCGAGAAAATTTGAGTGCGTGGAGTCATTTCATGATAGATGTTCTCCAATGGAATAAAGTATCGACTTGAGTGGGCCGATTGTTATGAAGGCGATGTTCGTTTCTGCTCCAAGACAAAAGCAACTGGTTATCCGGAAAAAAATGAGATCAACTGCATATGGATTTTTTACGGATGAACTTCCTACCCTTTTTCTTGATTACGTCATTAATACAAAGAATGTACTGGGGGATGGTCATTGCGGTTTGCGTGCAGTAGCTCATTTAATGATTTTTGGCAAGGACTCATGGGGCAAAGTGCGGCGAGACTTTATTGATGAATTACAAAAACATCTTGAGATGTACACTAATATATTCATCGAAAGCGGAGCTGTTGATGATGTGTTGTGCGCATTGAACTACTATGATACACCTGCACCCATGAGATATTAGTTGTTACTACAAGAGATGGGCCACCTTATTGCATCTTCGTACAATGTCATATTGGTGATATTATACCCAAAGACTTGCAACACATACTTGTCTTTTACATCATTGATTCTAGTTTCTGCTAACCCTAAATGCATATGTATCGCATTAGTTGCCGGTGGAATGCACTTTATTGCGGTAGGTTACTTGTTTTTTTAATATATATGTGATTGCACTTTCAGTATAGTAATCAAGTTTATTTTTGTTGTATTTAGGTGAACTTACGTCCGGGACATCCACTACCTATCGTACCTTATAAGTGGTATGAACGACGTGAGGATTGTGCAAATGGATGGGAAGCGTTGTGCATGCAACAACTTAGGTTATACAATGAACTTGTGGCAGTTAATTAAACTTATTATGATCATTTGGACTATGTTCTATCGAATGTGGGACTATGTAATTTGTGATTTCTGTTTTATAAGTTCATTGAGCTATGTATCAAACTTAATTATGATCAGTAGAATGTTGAACTTATATTATGATCTTCGAACATAATATGTTGTGTTCGATAGAAATATTCAAAAATACTCAAGTTCGAAAAGGAAAATTACTACTCATACATGTTCAAAAATATTCATAATTTGGACCCATCAGATAGGTGTTCGAAAATTACTTTCAAACACACTATACATGTTCGAATATAATTTTCAAAAATTCTACTCATGTTCCGTTAGAAACTTCAAACACGTATCGTTTAATATTTCTACCCGAACATATCTATTATGTTCGAAAGTTATATTCGAACATATATAGTGTGTTCAGAAGTAATTTCCAAAAACCTCTCTGTTGGGTCCAGCTGAAAATAGAGAGCATCCTGCACTGGACGCAACAGAGAGGTGTTCGAATATAATTTTCAAACATACTACTCATGTTCAGTTAGAAACTTCGAATAACTACCATTCGATATTTCTACCCGAACATATCTATTGTGTTCAAAAATTATATTCAAACATGTATAATGTGTTTGAATGTAATTTTTGAACACCTCTCTGTTGGGTCCAGCTGAAAAGAGAGAGCATTCTGCACTGAACGCAACAGAGAGGTGTTAGAATATAATTTTCGAACATACTACTCATGTTCGGTTAGAAACTTCGAACACCTAATATTCGATATTTCTACCCGAACATATCTATTATGTTCGAAAATTATATTCGAACATGTATAGTGTGTTCGAATGTAATTTTCAAACACCAAATTAGCTCAACAACTTAACATCCAAAACACAAATTAGAAAATACCAAATGTCCAAAACACAAATTACCAAATAACCAAAATTACTTAACACAAATAACAATTCAACAAAATAAATAACATTGTTAAAACTACTAAACATCTAAAAAACAAGTTAGAACTACCAAACATCCAAAAATACTGAACACAAATAACAATTCAACATAAATAAATCCCAAAAGCTCCTAGAACATTATCCTCGACCCCTACGTCTACCACTGGATGGCTCATGCACATTATCACTATCACGGTTACCTCCTCCTAAGGCTTTGTATGCATCTTCCACTGTGAGATAGTCTTCTGTGAGATCTTCTTACCAACGCCTCCATTGTTGCACCACTGTTTCAAGTAGATGTAGTGCAAGCCTTATCTTCTCCCACGTATTTGCCATCGAAGAGCGACTAAGATTACTCGAACGCCATTCTAGATTCTGCACGATAAGGTGAGAATGCTTGAAGTACCATTCCATGTATCGAGGCGCAGTCTCCCCCGAAAATCTCACTTCACGCCCACGTCGAGGGTTAGCCAGTAAATGAGAATCTCATTGCACAAAATAGTTTGCAAGTGAAGATGCCCACTCTACCTTGTATCGAGTACTATTTTTAGGTCGTATTGCAACCCTCGGACCAAGAGGGGCATTTGGAATTCTCTGAACATAACCAGACTATCTGAGAACACGATCCGGTTGGCAGGGCTCAATAATGGAAAAACACCTAATGCACACTTGAAAAAAAGCGACATTGCAGAAATCATACTTAGCACGAATGGTGTCGAATGGGGACCAATCAACCTGCATATTGTGAATCCCTCAATTATTATCTAAACAACTAATATGAGTATCAATTCAATGAAATTAAATATGAGGAAATCAATGAAACTTACATCCGATACCATCATCGAGTCGAGTGTCTCTCTATGTGCCACAATCTCTTCTAGTCGTCTTGCTGATCGTGATGATGGTGAGCACCTAAATGCAAAAGGTTGACTGACATCATACTGTGTGTTGTGTGGGGTTCGCAAGCAAGAAAAATATGCATATATTCATGCCTGCAACATTTCATTATAGTAAGTACGAGTTTATTGCATATATCAACGCCTAATAGCGTGTTTATTGAAAGATAGTAAATAAAATCATACCTCAAATAATGTGAAGTAACCATAGACAGATTTGACCTCGCATCTTGATGTGTGTCCTATATGCCTATACAAGAAAGCCAAAGCAGCGGTGCTCCACGCATACATATGTATCTTATTAAGATTTCTCAACAATCTTAGTCTTATCCGCTAATCACGTGCATCCTAGAGTGTAAAAAATGTGTGTTCCCATTGCATATTGCAGTTGCTCTGGATCTTCAGACTTAATATCCTCACAAAATCGATCCTTTAGCCACTCAAGTCTCACATAGCTACCCCTACTATTATCAATCTTCGTGCAGGCCTCAAATTGTTCAATTCCTAACAACTGCGTCACCAAAGCATCGCCTTTCTCCACCAATTATTCTTCTGTAAGCTCCATAGGATTTCCTGATACCGATAAACCAGTCAAACAATAAACGTCATGGTCATCTCCCTAAATGGCATGTGAAACGTGTTGGTCTCCGGATGCCAACGTTCAACAAACGCACTTATCAAAGTTCTATTTGGAGCAGGATATGACATATCTCGTAAGGGAAGAAGCTTCGAGCGCCTAATTAATTTTCTGAATTGTTCAGTCTCGAGTTTCGGAGCTTCCCACTGAGATTTATTTTAATGAATGACACTAAAATCTCAAAATATCACATTCGACACCAAACCATATTTTCGAGGCAACATGTGTCGGAAAATTAGATAACAAAGTGATAACCTCAGGACCTCCAGGATGAGGAACCTTGAGTATCTCATCCTCAGCAGGAACAGTTGTACGTCGAGCTCTTCTACCCTCTCTAACCTTTTCATTCAATATAGATGGCTCTTCCATATTTTCATAATCTACATTTCTTTGCTCCCGATTTGATGGCCCCGGACCTCATTGCCTCCTAATCGATGTCATTGGTCTTGTTTAGAATCCTTCCACATCTCTTTCGTCAATAGCTGGTTGGACAAAAATAATACAATTTAAATACGAGACATGTATTAATACATACATATTTGGGTTCTAAAATAATATCGAAATAGGTGAAGGTTATGTGAAACCATGTGTTCGAAATTATCTCAAACACAAGTGTGTTCGAAATATTAATTCGAACACAATGTCTGTGTTCGAGAACAATATCCGAACATAAGCAATATGTTCGAAATATTAGTTCGAACAAGGTGCATGTGTTCGAATATTATTTTCAAACAGAGGTATCGTGTTCCAACTAATATTTTGAACGTCTGCGTTTTCAACATTTTTGGCAAAAATTGTTCAATTGGTATTCATGAACATGGCCAAGATGTTTGGAATCATCAGCCGAACATATTGCTCTGGTTCGTAGAACTAGAGTCGAACACGAGATTTTTTTTGAAAGAATTTAAACCCTAACCTGAATAATTGAATCAAACCCAATGAGAAACTTACCCCTTTCGTTTGATGGCTCACCCCGTTCCATTATTCCTCTCGGTATATTATTATGGATTTTTCCAAGCAAAATTTCTTCTCTTTTTTTTTCCTCTTTTCCTTCCTTCTGTCTGCGTTTTTCTTCTCCTTCTTCCGCCGGTTTCTTTCTCTCTTTCTCCTTACTTTTCATTTTCTTTTCCTTTTTGTTTTACTTTTATTTAATTATTATTCTTTTTGTTTTATTTTATTATTATATTATATGGGGATAAAATGGGGTATTTATGGGGTTAATTTAGTAAATATAAATATATTTTAAAAATATTTGGGGTTTTCTTATCAATTGGGGTCAACTAATAATATTTTAGGGTGCGTATATCCGCCCACTTACAAATATTCAATGAAGTATATCAAGTATGAACAAATCAAACGATTTAATTAGACTATTGAGTTCTCTCAATTTTCTTCTACTTAATTAGAGAATATATTGTACAATAAGCTTATAGAAATAGTTTCAATGTTAATATATTATTCATCTATTTTCATCATATTTTTATTTTGGGAAAAAATTGTAACCATCCTGTACTATACGTGTTTTTTAGGTTTGCATTCTAACGTTTTGTTTTTTTTTTTTGTAATTTAATGCATCTTGTACTACACAAAAGTTTGAAAGTGCATCCTTCGGCAAGCCAACTCGCCCCGACTCGCCGGAACTCACTTAGACTCGCGAGTGAGGTTGCATATTTTCAAAACCGTATACTTAGGATGCATTTTATCAAATTTGTATACTTCAGGATGCATATATCAAAACTCACATGTACTTTTTGATTTTCAAAATTTTTTATAATTTAATGCATCCTGTACTACACAAAAGTTTGAAAGTGCATCCTCCGACCAGCCGACTCGCCGGAACTCACTTAGACTCGCGAGTGAGGTTGCATATTTTCAAACCCGTATACTTTAGGATGCATTTTATCAAACCCGTATATTTGAAGTGTAGTTTTTCGTGGTTCAAAATATTTGAAAGTTCATTTGGCTCGGTATTATTGGAATTCGATTCGATTATGAGTTTCAATGTGTTTCAAGCTTGGAAAATGAAAGAAAAATGAAAATAAAGCAATTAAAATATCTAACTATCATAGTAATTGAAAGTGCAAGTTGGTCGGATGCCTCGTCGTATGCCTCAATAAGTAAATGCAAGCAAGTAATGAAAATAAGCAAGAAAATGCAAAGTTTTACCAAGTACAAGCATGCATGCACAAGGTACAACTATGCATAAAAACTCAAATAAAGCAAATTAGCAAAAATTGAAAGCATGGATGTAAAGAGCAATGGAAATTAACAAGAAAGTTCAAAACTTTAAGGAAAATAACAAGCAACAAAGAGTAGATCTAAGATTCAAACTAAAACTATGCATGAAAACTAAATTGCAAATAAAGCATATGAAAAACTTAAAATCATGACGATCCAAGACCCGATCTATGATCTAGATGTGTCACTCATCTAGATTCCATAGCCAATTCATAAGTTTCATCATGAATTCAAGGTGCTAAGGCTAAAAGCATGAAATGAAGAAAAATGCATGAAACATATGAAATTACTTGAAATTAAACAAATCAAGGACTTGATCTATGATCTAGATGTCTCACTCAACTAGGATTCATAGCCAATTCACAAGATCAAGCACAACTTCTAATACCTAAGGCAAAAAGCATAAAACAAATGAAGAACAAAGCAAGAAATTAAAAGAAAGCTTACTAGAATTAAAGAGAGAATCCAAAAGCTTGATTGAAATTGCAAGAAATTAAAGATCCAAGGGAGTACTTGAATCCTTCTTGAGCTTACAAACCCAAGGCAAAGCTTGAAAATTAAATCTAGAGAGAGAAATTAAGTCCCAAACCCAAGCTTGGGTTGGGAGGAGGTGTTTTTACAAAATGAAAGAGAGGTTCTATTTATACAAGTTAATTAGGGGTAAATGGGTCAATTATGACATATGAGCTTGGATTTCCATGCATTGACCAAATTTGACCCAAAATGGTCAAAATAGACCATTTGGGTCGAGTTGGGCTCGATTGGCTCGGCAAAATTGCAAGGTGGCTCGGAGATGGGCGAGATGGCTCGGCGCTGGGCAGGCTGGCTCGGTCGCTGTCGGCAGGCGTGGGCGGACACGTGCGGGCATGGCCGAGCGCTCTCGGCAGGCATGGTCGGCAGGCGCGCGCAGTCGATCGACTGGCTCGGCAGTCGATCGACTGCTCTCGGCAGGATGGGCCACTCTCTGGAATTCAGTCGAGCCGACCGCTCGGCAGTCTCGGCAGGCGTGGCGCGCAGGACCTCGGCAGGCTCGGCAGGTGTGGCGCGCAGGCTCTCAGCAGTTGCGCGCGGGCTTGCGGGCGGGACTCGGCAGCTGCGCGCGGGACTAGGCGGGCGTGGCCGGCAGCGGCCGAGCAGCTGTGCGCGGGACTCGCCTTGGCTCGAGCCAAGGGCCAATTTTCCACCTTCTTTTTGCCTTCTTGTCAAAACCTAACACAAATAACCCCCATCCACAAACTAGTTGAACTCATTTAACCATTTTAAGTATAAAATCAACAAGAAACACGAAAAGAACAACAAAACGAGAAAACAAGTGAAAACCTAACAAAAATCGACTAAAAAACTACTAAAATTAACATAAAATCCTAATTAAAAATACTAGACAAACACCAGAATTACATGCAAAACAATACTTCAGGATGCATATATCAAAACTCACATGTACTTTTTGATTTTCAAAATTTAATAAATCTTTGGTTTTGAATTTAATTTTAATGTATATTATCAAATTAATATAGTTTATGACGATAAAAAATACATTAGACAACATACACTCAAATATATAAGAAGTTATATATACACACACACACACACTATTAAAAATTTTATTTTTTAAATATAGAAGAGGTTTAATACAAGATGATTTAGTAATGTAATAGATAAAAAAAAGTTGAATAATATAAGATGATATTATTTTCTTTTCAATAAAGAAAGGTCGGCAAGCAAATGGAATTATAATATTATTGTAAAAGAAAATAAACATTATCTATTAAATTCGAATATTATTTATTTGATAAAGTTTATAACTTATTTAAGTCTGAACCATGATATACGCGTTATTATGGTAGCTCGACATTGAGTAGTAGCTCAGTGCTGCGAGCTGTATTTCATAGTTTTTGGGCCCTGTTGGGCTGCTACCTATTATTTTATGGGGTCCCGGCGAATTACACTTATGGACACGGTTATAGGCCATGGCTATTTGGGTAATTTAGCTAGAGTTCTCGCATCCATGGAAACTTAGCATAACAGGAGGAACCCCAATTTTAAGTCGGTCGCTATTTATAAAATTATAGTTCTAATAGGAGATAGGAACCCTAGATTGGGAACACATCTCTTATCTATATAAAGAGGAATCAGGCCTCATTCTTTTTTCTCTAAGTTGATTTCACATCCTACGTTTTAGCTATCGCATCTTTCTCGAACACTTTCTGACTTAATCATCGGAGGGTCTACACCGGGGCCATCCTCCTCCTTGGCTTGGATTTTATTTTGCAGGAAGGATCAATCAGGTCGCTAAGAGTTTTCTGGAGGCTGATCAGGTTGGTGATTATATATTCAAGGTCAGTACTTTCTATTCTTGAGGCACCAATCTTTTTGGTCGCATCAAGTGCCGCCGTCTTTGGGAAAGAGGGACATCGAGTCCTTGAGCGATAGGCGTGAGATAATCTCCAAGCATAGCACGAAGGGGATGGGTATCACACCTCGGAACTTAAATTTTAGTGAGGAAAATAGTATGACAAAAGGGGTGAATGATGAGAAATGGACAGGAGAAGAAAAAACACCACAACAAGGGGACAAAACAAACCACACAACAAACACTACGCCACCATCCTCGCCAAGAAAACAAAGACGAAACAACCAAAGGAAAGACGTAAGAGAATGGCTTTGGATGTGGTCAAACAAAAGGCTATCCACATAGGTACAAAAAGTGTAGGGAATTACCAAAGGGAAGAACTTGTCACGTTGATAAAGGGTTCCTCGAGTAATTGATGGGATTGGTACCACTGGATAAATTGGAGAAGTTCGATGAGATCTTGGCGGGTGATAAGGGCAAGAAGAAGGTTGAAGATAGCGAGAAGGATGACGAATATAGTCTAGAACCACTAATCGCTGATCAGAAACAAAGCAGAGAAAATGAACCATGGAAGCCAAGCCCTGAGCTACTTAGAAGTTCAGGAAGACGAAGATATCCGAGCACATACATATCCTCGTCTGATGGGGAGGACGCGGGTGATTGGTTGCACATAGATGGCGGATCGCGTGGAAGGTATTACGAACATCAGGAGGAAGAGGAAGATGATGATAGAGATTGGAGATTTGAGAAGAATAAGTCGCGTAGGAAGTCTTATAAGCACCGGGCCCAGTAGGATGAGGACGAGAATAGTGATAGTGATTGGCGAGCTGAGGATAACGGGTCACGGAGAAAGTCTTTTAAGCGTCAGGCTCAACGAGATGAGGAAAGAGACGGAGAGGAAGTGGGGCTATCTTCCCACGCATTCAGAGATATGCAGGAGGCATTGCAAGCCTTACAAAAATGGGTCACTGTAGCGGGACCAGCCGAATCTAAGGGCATCCACTTTCAGATAAGATATTGAGGGCAGTATTACCGCGGGGGTATAAAGAATTAGATTTCCAATATGACGGGTCCGTCCCTCTGGTCCCGAGCTCTCTGTGTCTTGGCTTATAGACTGGCTTTCAGCCTTGTCTTCAGCCACTAGATAGTCCTTGCCTTACTCCATTCGTCCCTTTGGTCTTCATGGTCGGACGGTTAGCTACAAGCTCATAGCTACAAGCAATAGAGCTCCTAACTCATTAACAAAACCAAGTGATATCTGTCGTTCCATCCCTCCGATTAGGAGGTCTCACTAGTGTAGCTCACTAATAGTAATCATATTGTGATCGGGTCCCTGCCCCCGTGGAAGCTATCCCTTTATCCGACCCCACGCGTCATTTGCAAGGTTTTGGAAATAAGGCAGTGCTAAGACAGTATACGGATGTTGTAGCATGTCGGGCCTTTTTATCCACGTTGAGGGGAATAGCACAAGAATGGTTCCACCAGTTAGCACCATGAAAGATAACTAGCTTCCAAGTCATGAAAGCAGCTTTTTTGAAGTATTTTTCTAGTGACGGGGGACACCAAAAACTGCATAATCTCTCTTCACAATGGTGCAGCGACCAGGTGAAAGTTTGAAGAATTATATAAACCGATTTACGCGAGCTACCTTGGAAGTGCCTACAACCACATATGAGATGAGAGTCGGAGCATTGCATCAAGAATTAAGAAGGGAAGATTTTATGTAAGTCATTAGCTAAGCGATCTGCGTATACTTATGAGGAGGTTTTGGACAGATGCACCAAATACATACAGGTCGAGGAAACCGAAGAGGAACACAAACTACGATTCGGATTGGATATAGCGGAACTAGAGAGGATTATTTCTAAAAGGAGATCCTAGAGGAACAAGGCGATCTGCTCTCGCACTCTTAACCACTGGAGCGATCGACAGAGGAGCGGCAAGGGATACGAGGAGAATATGGCGAGAAGAGGATTTCACACCCTTGGCATACCCGCAAGCCAAGGGGTTCACGATCATGGAGCGCCAAATACCTGACGTTATCAGATGGCAGGAAAGCTACACGCAATTCCTACTAATCTAAAATCTAAGTTCTTTTGCAGGTTCCACAACAATTACGGTCATCCGACCGAAAAGTGCAGGCATTTACGAGAAGAAATAGAAAAACTCATTAAGGCGGGGCACTTAAAAGAGGTTATATATAAAGATAGAGAGCTACGGGGGGCAGTGCAACAATTACCCCCGCCACCTCTAGGAGGTCCTCCACCGGCCCATACGGAGAGACTGCCACAATAAGAAGGACAAAAATAGAACGAGCGAGGAAGAACCACGGGGAATAACAAGGGGAGGATAAACATGATTTCTGGAGGACCAACGGACAGAGATACAAATAATGCACGAAACAGGCACGCCAAGGCAGCCTGACCTGAACCATGTGGGGTCGCAGCTATTAACAGGCGGCCCCCGGCCTCAAGACCAGTAATTTCATTCGGTCCCAACGAGCGACGCGGTTTGCAGGTGGACCATAATGATGTACTTGTGATTGAAGTTGAGGTAGAAAGGTACAAGGTCGCACAGGTGTTTATGGACAATGGGAGCTCGGTTAATATCATGTACAGGCAATGCTTGGATCAGATGGGCTTAAAGACAAAGGTATGGCCAGTAAAAACCCCAATGTATGCTTTTGATGGCGCCCAGGTTATCACCGAAGGCGAGTTGACACTCCTGTAGCATGGGGAAAGGGCTATATAAGAGTGATGAAGGATATGAAGTTCTTAATTATCAAATGGAGCTCGGCATACAACGTAATACTGGGGCGACCTGCCCTTAATGCATTCCAGGCAGTCACTTCTACTTACCACATGAGCATAAAGTACCCAGCAGGTGATAGAGTGGGTGAGATAGTATCTGAACAACAGGTCGCCAGGTCGTGCTACCAGATGACCGTGAGCAAAGGAATGAGCGAGAGAAAATGAGAAAGGTCAGGTGACGTACAGGAGGGGATACTTAGCTCCAAAATGATTAGGGATGAGGAGAATTCCGTCCGCCCTCATGAAGAGCTCATGGAGATCTCGCTAGAAGAACGCAGGCCAAAGTATACTACCAGGATAGGGACTCAAATGACGGAGGTTGTAAAGGAAGAACTTATAGCGCTACTAAGGGAACTCCGGGACATCTTTGATTTTGGAAATGAGAAGCTACAAGGAGTGTCTCCTGAGGTTGCACAACACCATTTAAACGCTGATCCAGAGGCGCGACCCGTGAGGCAGAAGAGGCGACACTTTGGGGCAGAGCTAGATAAGTTGTTGAGGAGGAGGTGCAGAAGTTACTGAAAGATGGGCACATCCGTGTGATTCAATTTCCGGAGTACTTATCCAACATTGTGATGTTGCCGAAACCTTGACAGAGGTGGAGGATGTGTGAGGATTTTCGCGAATTGAACAAGGCATGCTCAAAGGATCACTACCCATTACCGCGTATTGACCAACTGGTCGACTTAACTTTAGGATGTGAACTACTAAGCATGATGGACGCATCACAGAGATACCATCAAATCCCATTGGCAAAGGAAGATCAATCCAAGGTGAGTTTTTTCACCTCCATAGGTACTTATTATTTCGTTTGGATTGAAGAATGCAGGGATGGCCTATCAAAGGTTAGTGGATAAGATGTTCAGGGACCTACTAGGGTCCACCATGAAGGTTTACGTGGACGATATGTTGGTGAAGAGCAAAAAGGTGGACTCAGGTGTGGAGGATTTACGAAAGACCTTTATTATATTAAGGCAATATGACATGCATCTTAATCCAAAGAAGTGTGCGTTTGGCGTGCGATCAGGTAAATTCTTGGGATATATGGTGACGGAGCAAGGTATTGAGGTAAATCTAGAGAAGGTGCGAGCTGTTACGGAGATGCACCATCCCCGAACAGTGCGAGACGTGGAGGTATTAACTGGTCGAATTATAGGGCTTAGTCGCTTTATTTCCAGGTCGGCAGAAAGGGGTTTTCCTTTCTTCAGGATGCTGAGGAAGGGATCCAAATTTGAGTGGACGAAAGAAGCAGCAAAATCTTTTGATAAGCTTAAGAAATACTTGGCGGTAATCCCATTGCTGACCAAGCCAATTCTGGGCAAAGATTTGATCCTATACATGTCATTTGGCGAGGTCGTGGTAAGCTCAGTACTTGTTAGAGAAGATGCAGGGGTGCAGAAACCTATTTATTATATCAGCAGGATGTTGAGGGAAGCTGAGTTAAACTACTCGGAGCTAGAGAAAGGTGGATTTACGTTGGTCTATACGGCGAGGAAGCTCCAACCTTATTTTTTGGGTCATAAGGTTAAGGTACGCACCAACTTAGATCTTAAGCAGGTCTTGACTAACCCAGTGTGTCTGGTCGATTGGTGAAGTGGGCAGTGGAGATCAGTGAATATGACGTGGTCTACGAACCGAGGACGGCGATTAAGGCTCAAGTGATAGTAGATTTTTATAGAAGATGGTGTGTTCGGCAGAAAGCGAAACTAAGCATAAGGCGTGGTTGTTGCATACGATGGGTCAACTATGGTATTTGGAGCTGGATTGGAGATTATTTTGACTAGTCCGGAGGGGGAGAATCTCGACTTCACTATCAAGCTAGGGTTTAAAGCTTCTAATAATGAGGCAGAATATGAGGCATTATTGCAGACCATAAAAATGACAAGCGACCTAGGAGCATGAAGGATTTGGGCGTATACGGATTCTCAACTTGTAGCTCGTCAGTTCGATGGATCTTTTGAGGCAAGGGAAGAACGCATGCAAGAGTACTTAAAGAAACTAAAGGAGGTGATAACTCAATTTGATGAGTTCAAACTGGAGCATTTACCGCGAGCTAATAATATCCGGGAAAATCAGCTCGCCAAGATGGTTGGGGCGTTAGGTGCTTGTGACACAATGAAGATTACTTTAATGGAGTTGGCACTTAGTAGTGTGGATAAGGGAAAAGAGGTGATATAGATAGACGTAAAGGAAGATTGGTGGACACCAATTTGGGAGACTTTCAATAAGGTGCTCGTTGGGAACACACGATTATCCACTAAAGAAGCTAGAACGGCAGCGCGTTTTTGTTTGATGAATGGAGACTTATACAAGAGGTCGCATTTTGGCCCATACTTGAAGTTCCTGTCAAAGGAGGAAGGATTGGAGGTATTACGTGAGATACATGAAGGGTACTGTGGTGATCACGCTAAGAGCAGAGCATTGGTGGGGATAGCTTATCGGGCTGGTTTCTTTGGGCCAGGAATGAAAAGTATGGCAGGCGAGCTAGTTATGAGCTGCGGGAAATGTCAGATGCATGCACCTATCATTCACGTGCCCGTAGAGGATATGATGGTAATGAGCTCGCCCTGCCCATTTGCACAATGGGGAATCAATATTGTGGGGCCTTTTCCGAGGACGCCTTGCAATAAATGTCACTTGGTGGTCACAGTGGACTACTTTATAAAGTGGGTAGAGGCGGAGGCTTTGATGGGCATTGGCGAGCAAGACATCATTAATTTTATTTTTAACAGTATTTTTTACAGGTATGGCGTTCCACGGGTGCTCATTTCCGACAATGGAACACAGTTCAATGGACACAAGATCCAGGATTGGTGCAAGATGATGGGGATGAAATAACGATTTGCCTCTGTGGCACATCCCCAAGCTAATGGACAAGTTGAGGTCACTAATCGTATTATTGTGCAGGGAATCAAGTTACAACTGGAAAAAGCAGGGGGACTTTCGCTCAAAGAGCTCTTTTCTATCTTATGGGCTCATCGAACAACCCCGCGAACTACTATAGGCGAGTCACCTCTTAGCCTGGTCTACGGCGTGGAAGCTGTCATCACGACAGAAATAGTGGGAGGATCTCATCGGCCAGCAACATTCAATGCGGAACAGAATGAGCGTCTGGCTAGAGGATCTCTTGAAACAATTGATGAAATATGCGATAAGGCTGCATCACGCATGGAACGATATAAATAACAAATTCAAGCGGCCTTTAACAAAAGGGTAAATTAAAGGTACTTACAGGTCGGTGACCTTGTTTGGAAGCGAGCTGATGCAATTTATACCACAAAGAAGTTGGATCTAAATTATATAGGACCGTTCAAGGTCACTAAAGTACTACAAAGGGGAGCATATGTGCTCGCTGATGCAAAAGGGAAAGCTTTAACAAGAAGCTGGAACATATGTCACTTAAAGAAGTATTACGCCTGATTCTCTGGACAATGGGCTCGCACGTTGCACGCTTCTATGTTTACTTATTTCTATCATGGGCTGGCGCTTCTATAGGTCGGAAATGAACTCGTACTTTCAAAAACTATGGGCTGGTGTTTACTTATACCAGCGACGAATAAAGGGTTATCATTGTGGAATTTTATGGATTTTTGGTTTATGGATATGCTTAAGCCTCGACGCTTTTACTAGGTCGGTAATGGATGATTTTATGTGAAAACATGTTTAATTTATATGTTTTTGCATGACCTGGAGTATATTTGACTTACATATTGTAGAGCGATTGGGAGGGAACACGTTTGATTTACATGTTCTCCTTCCGTTTTTATGTTTAATTTATATGTTATTTGTTTGTTTGATTTTATGCAAGAACATGTTTGATTTACATGTTCTTGCATGTCCTTGAGTATGTTTGACTTACATATTCTGGGGTGTTTTGAGGGGGTCATGTTTGATTTACATGTTTTTTTTCAGTTTTTGAATTAGCTTAAGTTATATATTGCTTACTTAATTGATTTTGTGTGAGAATATGTTTGAATTACATGTTTTCACATATCCTGTGATATGTATGACTTATATATTACGGGGTGTTTGGGTTAGAGGCATGTTTGATTTACATGTTCGTGAGTATGTTTGATTTACATGCTCTTTGCGAGTTTTATGCGTTCATTTCAGGCCGATTGATTTTTACAACTTATGTGGAAAGCAGGTTTATTCGATATCGTGAACAGTTTGTGGGTATATGTTGATTCGTATGGTTATCTATTTTATTGCACACCTCGCACGTATTTGGAGAACTTAACGTTTTGATGGTAGGCGACCTAGTTGTATTACTTGGTTGCATTAACTTGGGGGATTAAGTGGATTCTTAGTTACCTTTGGTTTATTGCCATTATGGTGTGGCGACCTGAATGTTTTACTGCTGAAATGGTCTATGTTCAGGTATGGTTCTACTTATCTTCCATAGATGTTTTCCTATAACCATCTTATGGCAGGTATCATGGGATAGGTTGCACATAATGGAATTCATAAGCAGAGAAATCTATGACAATACCAAGTTACAGCAGGAAATAAATTAGTTCATACATGGTAGTTCAAAATCAAACATGGAACAAGTATTGGGTTATAAGGATAGCTCGGAGTTTAAGAGGGGGTGCAATCAAGAACCAACTCATATACGGAGGCATCAAGCTCGGCGAATAGTCCAGCCTTCCGGATCGCCTCGCCCTTGCAGGTGGTCCACCAATCTACTTCTACAGGTTGGTTTTGATCACCTCGCCAAAAGGAGAAGGCAGGGAGCTCGGCGTCTAAGGCCTTCACATCTAGCTCAATCTTGATATTGGCCACGGTGAGTTGGGCCTTGATCCGTTCCACAGCAAAGTCGAACCACTCTTGGGCTCCCCTCCCTACGTTCCCCAAGAAATGGGTTCTGTTCCAGTACGTCCTCATCAGCTCGATCCTATATGCATATGTAGATTTCTTGCCCACTACACTCTTTAAGAACGTACGGTGACCTTCGCTTATCCCCTCAGCCCGGCCTTCGGCTTTTCCCTCAGCCCCCTGCTCCCGAGCTATGTGATCTACTTCCTCCAATTGCCTCTCCTTCTCTTGCACAAGGCCTTCCAACTGACTCCCTAGCCGAGTGGCTTCATCTCTCATCGTTTCAAGCTGAATGTTTGCAACGTTTAAATATTCTCCCTGAGTCGCCAGTTATCGACGAGCTTCATCCATCTCCCCTTGTGTCAAGAACAGCTGTTGTACTTGCTTGTCTGCTTGAGCTGTCAGCTCAACGTATGTTTTCTTCAACTCATTCTTAGAGGTCACCGACAGTAGGTGGTTCGACAGGGAAGTCATCCAAGGTTACAGCTATATTGTGAAATATATGAGTAAGATGGAATACAAGGATTACAATACAGTATCGGAATAAATAAGACACCTGGGTCCACATTTACGTCTTGAGTAATGATTAGATCTGGTCAGCATCATGGCATTGAGCAAGGCCTTTCTCCAGATCTGGGGGACTCGAAGTAGAAGATTTCTGAGTGCAGCGGCATTTAGGGGTTGGAGGCGTGCGTTGTGTGGGAGTCTGCTCGCGAGCTACTCTTTTCCCTTTTCCCTTTTCCATTTTCTAGCACAGTTTGCAGTGGCACCCGATCCTCAGAGTCAAATGGCCCCTCTTGCTCATCTCTTGCAGCCAATGCGGGCTCTACCTCTTTGTCGACATCTATGATAGGAATTAAAGCTACCGACGTTACTGCTGGGCTAGAGTTTGGTTGAATCGTGACTCCTCCTTCTGAGCTTGAAGACTTGCGGCTAGCAATGATCTTCTCTGCAATAAGGAAAACTATGTTAAAATCTATTTTGATACAAGGTCGTAGTTATAAAGATTTAGGATGTGTCAGAACCTACGGAATTCAGATCTCGTTATTTCCAAAGGTCGGTGGTTAAGACCTACAGAGGAGTATACTCTTTCCGACTCAGTGAGTCTCATCACATTATAAGGGCATTTGCTCCATTCAGAGAGAAGGTCAAAATACCGTTGATAAAGGGCAGGTTTTTTTTTTGGAGAGGGTGTTGCCTCTTGTTCAGGATTTGAATTTTGCCATTCGGTGAGAAATGTCCAGGCTTCGGTATTGTGGATAAAAAATAATTATATTTCTCCATTCGTGCACTTTGGATGATGGGTTCACTAAAAAGCGCATTTTCTAGTGTGAAGAAAGGTAAAAAGAATCTTTCTAGTTCTTTATTGGAAAGCAAAAATGAAAAAAAACTACGTCGTGCTCTACATTACGGTATATACACAAAATTATATACTCAGATATGAATCTAATGAAATTAGGGGTCATTAGTAGAAGGGGGACTCTGTACTTCTTCGATATGGCAATCAAAAACCAATGTGGGGGAAATCTAAACCCCTCTTTTAGGAGTTCGTCAAAAAGAGTGATGTAATTTGGAGAATGATGATCCGGGTCATTTTTCCAGCTTCAGGAAAAACAAGTTTGGCGGTCTCTGGGAGATTGAGTAATTTGAGGAATGCTTCAAGGTTACTCAAGTTGGGGAGTAGCCATGGGTTTTCTATGTTTATTTGGGTAGCTCGCGGGAGTGATGGTAGGTCGGCGTGGGCCGACGATGGTATTATGGTCACTGGGTTAACAAGGAAAAAGTTAGGCTGAGAAGATGAAGGTATTTCAGGTATTATATGGGAATGTCTTCGGGGATGTTTTCAAATAAGGCTCTGGTTTGAGCCTCGAGTTCGGTCCAAGGAATATACCCTTCCGGTTCATCAGTCAGACTTGGTCGGGGCACAGGAGTATTTCTTTTTCTCCTATGGCGAACTAGGGAGATTTCTGCCGATTCCGTTTCAAGTGATACATCCTGAGGAGGGTGTGTGTTAGGGTTTTGGGAATCAGAGGTAGACGAAGTTAAGTCTGCCATAGGATTAGGTTAGTTACACAAAAAAAGAGAGAAGAAAAGACGAAGAAGAGCATAAGAAAATGAAAAAATTATACTCAACAAGCAATAATTTATAGAAAAGAAAATAGGATAATTGATAATAGGGCGATGAATTAGGAGGACTTACTTATCATGATGATTGATGAATCTGGTGCAGTTGACTGTGCTCGTGATTTTTGCAGAAACTTGAAGGTAATTTTTACAGAGGAAAATGGCGTAAGTTCGTGCTTATTTTGTGTAAATGAGGACAGATGAAGATGAAGAGGCATTTTGTGTGTTGGGCGGCGTAAAAGTTGAAAAGACACAGGAATTTTTCGATAGGCGGTAGGGTTTTATTGTGGGCCTCTCATTTTGGGCCCACGGGATTAAATATATTACGAGGTGAGGAGTTGGTGACGTGTGTCCGGCATCTTGCAGAAACGCATTTAATATTCTTAAATGGAAAGTGATGGTCGATGGTTTAGTGCTTTTCTCAAGGAGCATGATTATTTGACTTTTGGGGTTAACTCATGATTACATTCTACTTGGTTTCCTGCCTCAACCAACCAGAATGTGAGGGACTAGCTGATATGACATCAAATATTCACGTCGACAAATATGCAGGTATTATACGAATTTAGTAGACTGCCTCATCCTCTAGAAGGTGTAATATTTCTGGGAGGTGGGCGAGCTGTCCTGAGAAGCGGCGAGCTCTTATATGATGTGGCGAGCTCTTATGGTATAAGCGATATTATGGTAGCTCGGCATTGAGTAGTAGCTCAGTGTTGCAAGCTGTATTTCATCGGTTTGGGGCCCTCTTGGTCTGCTACCGATTATTTTATGAGGTCCCGGCGAATTACACTTATGGGCATGGTTATAGGCCCATAACTATTTCGATAATTTAGCGAGAGTTCTCATATTTATGAAAACTTAGCATAACAGGAGGAATCTCAATTTTAAGTCGGTCGCTATTTATATAATTATAGTTCTAATAGAAGATGGGAACCCTAGATTGGGACCATTTCTTTCATCTATATAAAGAGAATTCAGGGCTCATTCTTTTATCTCTAAGTTGATTTCAAATCCTACATTTTAGCTTTCGCATTTCTCTCGAATACTTTCTAACTTAAGTATGGGAGGGCCTACACCGGGGTTGTCCACCGCTTTGGCTTGGATTTTATTTTGCAGGAAGGATCAATTAGGTCGCTAAGAATTTTCTTAAGGCTGATCAGGTCGCTGATTATATATTTAACGTCAATACTTTCTATTTTTGAGGCACCGATCAGATCGTATCAAATTTATTTAACGAAAATAAGTTATGAATTCCCTCAAAAATCTCAACCAATTAGCATGATCTCAATCTATACGGACCAGTTTACTTCGGACTGATAAGGATAAAAATAACAATGTTACATGCCTTACGATGAGTTTTATATAACTTCATTACTTTTGATTTTATATTTACTCATTTTTACCTTTTTAATGGTTATGGAAAAAAAGTTACAATATTTTTTAGGCATGTTTGCACTAATATTTGTTGTGATTATATATCTTGATATTCATCTCGACTATTTAGAATTCTATCTTGGGAATAGTAAAAAAAAATCTTATATGATTCAAAATTTATTATTTATTATTAAAAAGTATGTATGAAAAGTAGATAATAATATATTATTATTTTATGTTAAATTATTTTTAAAAAATGAATCACATGTTGTAATATTATTTAGTATTATTTAATTATATATTAATATGGTAATATAAGATTGAGATTAGGTGTATAAATTTGATTAAATATTTAATATTTGAGTTTTAAAAATAATTTATATTTCGAAACCTATTTACTTTGGGAAAACAAAACAAGTCTATTGGAAATGGTGAAAATTAGATTAATATTTTGGCTTATTCGACTTGATCCAGATATAAGGCAACAACCCAAGGAAATATTTTCTAATCTATTGACTAAGAAAATAAATGTATGTTAATATTTGAATTAATTTTCTTTTACCCTTGGAATGATGCACTAGTTGTGATTTAACCATTTAGAAAGATTCTCATCTTTCACTATTACAACATATTTATTTTTATTCATCAAATAACACATACAAAGAAAATACTAATAAAATGAAAGGTATTTGATTTGTGATACCTCAAAAGGACAATATTGAATAATTTTCTTTATTTAATTAAACTTCTAGGAGGTTTTTTTTTTTAATTTTATTTATAAATAATGACCACCCACTTAAGTTGTAATTAATTCAATCCGTATTATGAACAATTATGAAACCTCGAGTTCCTATGAGTAAAGTCAACCAGCGGGCACAACTCATTGGCCAAACAAAATCATTGCACTGCCCTAAGAATATATTCGCTCTTTTTATATAACTGTATGCAGCTGACTATGAGATTAGTTGCAAAACTGAAAATAAAAAAAAAAACATAATAGACGACTAATTTTATTATTATTTTTATATAATGAAATTAATTTGTTTTTCCGGAAAGTATATACATTACTTTTAATAATTGCAGAACGTCAGTCTTATTACATCCTTTGTTCTCAAGTTCAACGACAAATATTAACAAATCCAGCTTTTTTATTGTTTATTGAAAAGAAAAAATGCAAGTGGTAGGCATTTCATTATTTTACGTGAATCACAGGGATTTTATTTTTTGTTTATTAATTAAAATCGTAAACACCGTTTTTTGACTTATTCTGCAGTCTTAAGTCTAAACTTTCGTGCACGCAAATACCGATTTAGAGAGGGTTTATTACCGTAACAGCAACTTAAATTAATCCATACAAAGAGAATGAATTCGACTTTGTTTCGTTCCGTTTTAAGTTAGACTTCTATTGTTTAAGAAATAATCTAATTATTTAAATACATAAAATCTTCAACGGATACTTTACTTCTCTTTGAAAAGATATTATGAAGGAATCATTTCATGATACTTACGGTTAAAAAAATAAAAAATAAAAATCTATAGTTCCACCTTTTTCTGCATATATAGGATAATAATGACAAAAACTATACTTGAAGTTGAAGTTTAAGATACTTGTTAAAAGATGAAGATAAATTTAAAACTACATAAATCCCTTTGTCTTACTCGTTATATCCCATATTAATAGCATATTTTCGTTTTTGTCCCAAAATATGATATACTTCCTATTCTTGATATGTTCAATTTTATTGACTTTCTTATTTGTTCGTATTTAATATGCATTGCATCAACTAAAATGTAAGAGAAAAAAGAGCTTTTTATGAATATAAAATGAGATTTTTTCTTTTTCTCCAAATATTTAGTCACTAAGAGCATCTCTAATGAATATACTTGTGAAACAAAAACTGCGAGCTCATGGTGAGTTGGTATTATAAAAACGAGCTATAAAAAGCTGAGAATGTATTTCGTGTATACTCAGTAATATTCTGCGTGCCATACATTAATGAATTACATGGCTATTTATAGCAGTACAGATGACTAGTGTCGCCCTAAATCCTACGGTCAGATTTAGCACATTACATATAATAACGGTATGATATAAACTTGTGTTCACATTGCTACAGTACAATGGACAGCTGTAGCAGACTGAACTGTACTAATTTAGGGCTATCGTCATCTGACGTCCTGTAGGCTCCTGATGCTGAGACCTGTCAGGTCGGTACTCACTTGACTTGACTCTATCAGGTTGTAATCCATGCGACCTGGATCTGTTGGGTTGCCAGTTGAGCGACCTATAGCTATCAAGTCGCCACATCGTTTCGAAGTCCCGCGACCTACTCCCTTCAGGTCGTCGTGGCTTGTACTGTTGTTTAACACGGCCCCTCAATTCGAACGAGCTCTTGGATAAGATTCTCAATCTATCTCTGAGCTTGGTGAAGAATTGCTAGCTCAAAGGTTTAGTCAGAATATCAGCTATCTGTTTTGAAGAAGGAACATGTTGTACTGCGAGCTGTTGTGAAAGAATCTTGTCTCTAACGAAATGAAGATCAAGTTCGATGTGCTTGGTTCTTGCATGCAGGACGGGATTTGATGCCAGAGCAATCGTGCTGAGATTATCTACCCATACGGTAGGTGTGCGAGCTGATCCAATCTTCAATTCCTTGAGCAGATAGCCTATCCAGGTCATTTCTGCCACAGTGTTCGCCAAACTCCTGTATTCTGCCTCCGTGCTCGACCTCGACACAAATCCCTATTTCTTCAAACTCCAGGACACAAGATTATTGCCAAGATAAACACATGAGCCACTGATGGACTTCCTATCATCGAGGTCGGCAGCCCAATCTGAGTCCGAAAAATCAGTCAGATGAAAATTTTGTGCTTTTGTTATTCTCAACCCATGGTCAATAATGCCCGCCAAATATCTCAAAATTTGCTTCAGTGCTCGCCAGCTCGTATTTAAGGGATTAACCATAAATTGGCTAACCTTGTTAAGACTGAAGGATATTTCAGGCCGCGTAATAGTGACATACTACAGACCTCCGACTAGGCTTCTGTAAAGAGTAGGGTTTATGCCCGCGCTGCTCCCCTTGAATCTGGATAGGTTATTTGAAGTGATCATTGGAATTGGGACCGGCTTAAATGATAGCATATTATCTCTCTTGAGGAGCTCTCTTATGTATTGCCCTTGACTCAAATGCATTTCATCATTGGATGAGGTAAAATGGATTCCCAAAAACTGTTTAACATTACCCAGTTCCTCTAGCGATAGAACCTTCTTTAAGTTGGTAACTACCGAAGCGACCTCGTTCTCATCGCTCCCTGTGATTAGTATGTCATCTACATAAATGAGGAGATAAATTCTGGACCCATTCTTTAACCTGTAATAAAGGGAAGCATCAGCTTTTGAACCTGTAAATCCAAGACCTTGGAGTATTCCTTGAATCTTGCCAAACCATGCTCTGGAGGTCTGTTTAAGCCCATAAATGGCTTTGTGAGTTTGCATACAAGTTGTTTGTCTTTTTGTTCAAAACCGGGAGGTTGTCTCATGTAAATCACTTCCTGCAGGTCGCCATGTAGGAATGCATTAGTAATATCAAGATGCTTAACATTCCATCCACAAGAAACTGCAATGCTTAAGATTATCCTTATTGTTGTCGGTTTGATAACCAGGCTGAACGTTTCAGAGAAATCAAAACCAGCTCGCTGAGAGAAACCTTGAGCAACCAAACGCGCTTT
>BMAC01000189.1:452111-502461 GCA_014905375.1 Phtheirospermum japonicum
TTTAAAATGGACAAAAGCATCTGAAACTTCGGATTTGGATTTGAGAAGATAAATCCATGTATATCTACTGAAGTGATCGATAAAATTCACGTAGTAAAGAAAACCATTCGATGATTTGATAGGGGCAGGTCCCCAGAGGTCGGAGTGGATGAGCTCAAGTGGTTGAGAACCAACAAAAAGAGAATTAGGAAATGGGAGTTTGTGACTCTTTGCTAACATACAAGCTGAACATAAAGACAAACTTTTATTAATGCTGTTATAAGGGATATTAGAGCTTTTCAGAGCCTTATCTATTACATCTTGACTACAGTGACCTAATCTAGAATGCCATAGATCAGAAACAGGCTCTTTATTCTGAGAACTTGAAACGAAAGAAGTCTGAGCAGGTCGCATGACAAAAGGTGGTGCAGATGAGGGATGATAATCAGCTCGCTTTGTGGTATGTAGATGAAAATGATATAGTCCATCTTTAACTGTCCCTTTGAGTAAGATGGCCTTGGTGGTTTGATCCTTAATGAGACAATAAGAAGGATGGAATTCAAAAAAGACATTATTATCAGAGGCAAAATTAGAAACGCTGAGAAAATTTTTAGTGATTGAGGGAACATGAAGTAGATTTTTGAGTAAAAAGGTCTTAGAAGTGAGATGAGTTTTGAGAAAAGAGTTACCAATGTGGGCAATGTTCACTCCAGCTCCATTTCCCATTTGGAGCATGTTCCCTCCATAATATTCAGAGGCCACATTCAGGTTCGCGAGGTCGTTTATTACGTGCGCAGTTGCTCCAGAGTCAGGAAACCAGAGAGTATCAGTGTCATATTCCGAATGCGAGCTCGCGCTTCCAGCATTCCCAAATTGTGCCATATGCAGCGAAGGGTTTCAAACTGACTGCTGGACGGATTGAGTGTTACTGTAGGAGTTGTCATTCCTGTACCAGCACCTATCTGATGTGTGTCCAGAAATATAGCAGATCTGGCAGACAACTCTATCTCCTCCATTCATCCTTCCTCCGCGACCTCTTCTTCCTCCTCTACTTCCTCTGAAGCTGTTTCTTCCTCCTCCGCGACCTCTTGAAAATCCTCTGTTCTGTTGGTAATTGTTGTTGACTCTTGCAGTGTTGACCTGTGTAGCAGCATTGATGGATGGCTGGGACGCTTCCGTATTGACATACGAGGTATTGCTGTTGTTGTTTTCTAATCTGGCCTCGTAGCTGAGCAAAAGAGCATGCAGCTCGGTTATCGTGTAGGGTTGCGGCCTGGACGTCACGTTAACCATCACTGAGTCGTACTCGCTTCCTAGTCCGGCCAAAATGTGCAAGATTTGGTCTTTTTCAGAGATCTTGTTCCCCGCGGAAGCTAAAACATCACAGCAAGACTTCATCTTTCCCAGATACTCTTTCATAGACAGTGCATTCTTTCTCAAGGATTGCAACATAATCCTATACTGCATTATCTTGGCTTGAGAATGCGTGAAAAAATTATTCTCAAGAGCAGACCATATTTCTTCAGATGTATTGAAGCCAACAGTTAGAACAAGAATACTCTCACTTAAAGAGGATAGAATCCATGAGGCTAAGATTTGATCTTGCCTTTCCCATGCAGGGAAGAGGGGATTTATCTGATTTTCTTCATCGGCTAAAAATTGTGGTGGCGCTGCAGATCCCTTCTTGATGAACGCTTCAAGACCATAGCCTTTGATGGTCGTCAAGGCTTGTTGTCTCCAGATTAAATAATTATTTTCATCTAACTTGGTTGAAATGAGCTGACTTTGGGGATACACGATCTGTGGTAGAGGTGAGGAATTTTGGGTTAAGGAGGAAGAGCTAATGTGAGACATTTTGTAAAGAAGAACAGAGTCAGGCCCTCAAACCTGCTCTGATACCATGAAAGAAAAACTGCGAGCTCATGGCGAGTTGGTATTATAAAAACGAGCTATGGAAAGTTGAGAATGTATTTCGTGTATACTCAGTAATATTCTGCTTGCCATACATTAATGAATTACATGGCTATTTATAACAATACAGATGACTAGTGTCGCCCTAGATCCTACGGTCAGATTTAGTACAGTACATATAATAACGGTATGATATAAACTTGTGGTTCACATTGCTACAGTACAATGGACAGCTGTAGKAGACTGAACTGTACTAATTTAGGGCTGTCGTCATCTGACGTCCTGTAGGCTCCTGATACTGAGACCTGTCAGGTCGGTACTCACTTCACTTGAATCTATCAGGTTGTAATCCATGCGACCTGGATCTGTTGGGTCGCCAGTTGAGCGACCTATAGCTATCAGGTCGCTACATCGTTTCGAAGTCCCGCGACCTACTCCATTCAGGTCGCTGTGGCTTGTACTGTTGTTTAACAACTTGTAACAAAATTCATGCCACATTATCATCAACAACATTAACATCATATTCACTTTTTACTCCAATGCACCATTTAATCAACTAAAGGAGTTGTTCTCAACATGTAATATTATATAATCAACTGAGGGGTGGTTCTCTCTTACTTTTAGAGAGAGCCAGATGTTGATTTTCTAAATTGTATCTAACATGGGGTAATTAATATACATTGCATCAACTATAAAAAGCTCATTACACTATATATGTTAAAAAAAATATCTCATTTTCTATTCATAAAAAGCTCTATTTGACACAAATCTTAGCACCGGAGATGCTCTAATACTAGCAAATATAAATATTCTCCTTTTCTCTTTTAACTAAGGAGGTGGTTCTCAGCATAGAATATTATGAAATTTTATTGATTTTTTGTTTTGTGGAATTACATAAATTAAATCCTATGTGAATTGCATAGATTTCATTGAATTTTAATGGAATTATATGAAATTTTATATTATGCAATTATGTGGGGTTTAATATAATTTATTAATACATTAGTATTATTATAACTCTTTTTTACAAGAGTAATTACAACTTACGAGGGTGTACAAGTTATAATAATAATATTTATTATGCAGGAAAAAATAATTAATAATATAAACTATATGAAAAAAATACACAATATTATTTTACCTATTATTTAGTTGTTGTTTTCTTTCCAGGTAATTAATCTTAAAATTATTACTTGTATCATATTATTATCTTTGAATTTATATATTTATTAGTAATATATTTTTATCTTACTTTATATTTATTCATATGATGAATGTGGATTTGAATATATATATATATATATATATATATATATATGTGTTTACCTTCTTACTAGTGATTAGAGGAAAAAAAAACAATGCCTACAAAATACATCTTAACATTGTTTTTTATGTAATAAAATGAAAGAGTTGTTTTGATATCATTATACTTTATGCATGAATTATACAATATTATGAGATTATAATGCAATGTATTAATATTGTCATTTTTATTTACATCTATCGTGTTTGTAAAATATTGTGAGACGAATTTCTTTTTAAAATATTTCTCATTTAAATATCATAACTAGGGATGGCAATGTGGCGGTCGGGTCGGGTACTACGAGACCCGGACCTCACGGGACGGGACGACCCGCCTATATAATTTTTTTTTTAATTATAAAATATCAATTATTATTAATACAAAAAATTAAAATATTACTATAAAAATTAAACATAAGACTACAAATTTAATAAAAACAACAATAAAAAAATTATTATACATTTATTAGCTTATTTATAATTTATTTATCATTTATTTTATTTATTAATGTATATTATTTATAAAAAAAATATCATTATCAATGTATAAATGTTAAATATAATATTAAGTTTATAAGAAATATAAATAATCATATAAATTATATATTAAAACATATAAAATATTTAAAAAAAATAAAAATATTGTGCGGGGTGGGGCGGGTACCCACGGGACGGAAGTGGTACCCGGACCCGCCCCGCCGCGAGGGCACGGGGCGGGGCGCCCCAAATGGCTCGGGGCGGATCTAAATTGCCATCCCTACCCACACCACCCCCCCCCCCCACCCCCAACACACGCACGCGCGGCGCGCACACACACACACACACACACACACACACATATATATATATATATATTATATATATAATATATATATATATTTATATATATATATATATTCGAAATAAAAAAATAAAATATTATCGTGATAATAAATTTATAGTAGTGAATAATTGCTTAAAAACTATAGTGAAAAGTTTTGATAACTTTTATTTATAATATTTTTATTTTTGAGTCTCGAAAAATTACTTAATCCATAAGAATCCTATGACATATGGCAAGAATTTGGGAAAATTATATAAGTGTAATTTTAATTCTCAAATTCATAGAATTCTATAAGATTCCACCGTTCAATAAAAAAAAAAATCTCTAAATAAAATTGGGGACAATTTATAGAATGCATAAAATTCTAAATTGAGGGACACTTGTGGAGTTCATAAAATTATAGATTGAGAATAATTGGAATTTCATGAAGTTTCAAAATTCATACAATTTCACATTGAGAACATCCTTCTAAGAGCATCTCCAATTAAATGTCAATTGGAGTAAATTTTTGGCCATATAAGCTCAAAATGATTATGTAGCAAAAAAAAAATGTAGTCAATATCTAGCACACTGTTTACATTTAGATGATGTGCTAGACATTGTCTATTTAACAATTTACTTTATTTATTCATCCATTAATATTAATCAATATTTCTCTCACCTCTCCACCAATAGTAGTTAAGTATTTTACACAATTTACATTTACCATTGGAGAAGATTTCTAAATAATAATATTGTATTTATCATGTCATTAGGAATTCACATTGTCCTATTAGAGATGTTCTAAGGGTATAGTTAAATAAAACATATAAAATTTATTATTTTAGCTATATCAAACTTTTCTTAATTTTGGAATAGAAAATGGGACCAATTTTGGAAGGAAGAATATTTTACATTTTAAACATGTCGACATCATCAAATGTCTTATAATTACATCACTCAACTTTAAAACTAGCAAAAATTTTCTTCCGCCTATACGACTGTTTGCCCTAACATTTGAAATACTAGATTCGATATCGAATACCGCACTCGTTTGTTATAAGACTCAAAAATTATATACTCAACAAATAATTTCATACAACTAAACAATTAAATGCTACTAAATACAATATTATAATGCAATATCATTAACTTTTATACATGATATCAAATACAATATAGTAATACATTATTATCAACTTTTCAAATATGATTTGACTTATACAGTACGTAAAGGATTATGAATCTTATAAAAAAAAAAAAAAGAATTCTTATTATTTACATAATTTTGAATACCCAAATATTCATGTACTAGGATTTAGAATTCCAATAAATGTCAGTTCAAACAGGCTTTATAATACTTTAGAAAATGATTGCCACGATTTTAAAAATAAAGTTGAAATAATTTATATTATTAAGAAGATTGAGGTATAATAATAAAATATTTGATGATATTTGCAAATTTTATCAACTCAACTTAACTTAGTACTCTCTCCGTTTTTTAATAAGTGTCGTTTTAGAGTTTTTGTTTAAAATTAAGGAACATAATATTTGACTAATACATCATCAATCAATTAATAATATTCTCATTTAATTACTTCTATTCTTTCTCTTTAGTTATTATATTACCATAAACTTATTTATATTTCTTAAAATAAGCGGGGATAAAATTAGAATAAAGTGGTAAAAATTCTAAGACGACACTTAATTTGTAATAAAATTGAGTCTCCAAACGACACTTATTTTAAAATGGAGGAAGTAGTTATAGTAAAAATTTACGACCGAAGCAAAACCTCAGGATAAAAATTTGTGTGAAACAATCTAACGAAAACATTTATGTAAAACGGAGTACAAAATTATTATTATTATTATTATTATTATTATTATTATTATTATTATTATTATTATAGTTTTCCAGTATTTTTTATTTCATTTCTTGTATTTTTATTAATCTTCGAGGGTTACTCTTTCTTCCGTGTTTTAGTTCTTTTAGTTTTGTTTAGGGAAAAGACTTGCTTTAGGTCAGATTGACGGGTCATGACTCGTTAGGCCATCTGACCCGACACTCTAATGTATTGGTTTTTGAACTATGATGTATTGATTTTTGTATTAGTATTATGATGTATTGACTTTTTAATATAATGTATTGGTTTTTGTATTATAATATAGCGGTATAAAATTTTGGCCTAACGGATAATCCGTTAGTCCAGCCTGACAAGAGTCTTGCCCGCTTTCTGGTTTCTAAACTTTGTTTAATTAGTATTTGAAAAAATCTTTTCTCCCTAAAATGCTTCTTTACTTTACCTAACAAACAAGGGCAACACTCTTGTTAGTCCGAACTAACGGATCATCCGTTAGGCCAAAATTTCACATCAATACATTATAGTGCAAAAACCAATACATTATAATAAAAATCCAATACTTGATAGTACAAAAATATTACAGTACAAAAACCGATATATCATAGCACGGGTCAAATATTTATAAAAAACCAATACTTTACTGTACAAAATCCAATACATCATAGTATTAAAACTAATACATTATAGTATCGGGTCAGATGGCCTAACGGATCATGACCCGTTAATCTGGCCTAACACAAGTGTTTGCCAACAAACAATGTTTTATTTCTCGATGCATTTCTCTTATACAAATTTTTTTCAATCACCTTTCCAAAAAAATAAAGAAATAAATAAATAAATAAATCTCAGTTACCAATCAATCAGAACCTGAGACTGTTTGGATTGGGCTTTTCCTAATTTATAGAGTTCTAATTTATTGTTTGTTTTGAGGGTTTAAAAGATAGTAATTTCATCGTAATATATCAAATCATGTCATTTTAGTAAGCGTTATTTTATTATTTTATTATATATTGGTAGATGTAAAATTAATTAATTTATGAGTAAATATATAATTATAAATTACTCTCTCCGTTTTAAAATGAGTGTCGTTTTAGAGATTCGATTTTATTATAAATTAAGTGTCATTTTAGAATTTTTTACCACTTTATTCCAATTTTATCTTTGCTTATTTTAAGAAATATGAACAAGTTATGGTAATAGAATAACTAAATGGAAATAATGGAAGTAATTAAATGAGAATATTATTAATTGATTGAGAATGTATTAGTCAAATATTATGTTCCTTAATTTTGAACAAATACTCTAAAACGACACTTATTAAAAAACGGAGGGAGTATAAATTAGTAGTTAGAATTAAGTAGGTTAATATTTTAGGAAAACTCTACTGTGCCTTTAAGGGCACTATGCCGCCACCCCTTCATTTACAACCACAGATCTCTTAATATAAAAAACCTAAAATTGATTTAATGGTTGTAAATGCACGGCACGGTATAAGTTCTCAATATTTTGACGTTGTCTTAAAATAGGTTCAGAACAAATATATTTATAATTTATAAATATATAATTATAAAATTTAAATTAGTTATGTTAGTTTTCCTTTTCTTATTCTAGTTTGCGATTTATTTACTACATCCCTTTGCCCAAATCTCAAGGATTTGTTTGTAATTCAAAAATCTGTTGGTATTATTCTATAATTACTCCATACATCATGGGTAGCTTTTGTAATTATCCCTATACCCAAGTATCTAAATCTAAAGTTACACGTTTTCCCCTTCTTTAACAAAAATTAAAAACCCAGAAAAAAAGAACGGTTTATTTCAGCACTCTGCTCTGCTGTAGGTCATCATTATTATAGCTCTTCTTCGGTTCTTCTCCAGATAATTTTATCTGCATCACATCCCATTTTCATACACTCTTATTAATTAATTCACACACACGCACATATCCATATATATTGTATTACTATTTCTGTAACAGTCGCCATTTCTCGCTCTTCTGACTTTTCCTACCCCTCTCTGCTTTTTTCTGTAACTGATTTTCCCTGACATCTCAAATATACATATTATTCCTCAATCACCAGGAAATTGAACTATTTTTTTTTTAAATTTATTTTGGGGGTTTAATGGAGACATCAAATTCTGATGCTGCGAACTTGGAATATGCGTCACCTTCATCTCCAAGCAATGGAGGGGGGACCGACGGATTCCTCCGGTCCCGTACCATGCGGTTCTTACAGTCCCCCATTTTAACTCTACTCGAATATTCCGGCGTCTTCCGTCTCCGGCCGAATTTTTTATACTCCGACACCGAGCCTCTTATACCCGAGAGTACTAGCACCAGTTCCAATGTCCAAAACCCTGGGTCGGGTGGGGGTGGCCATAGCACTTCTGGCAGTAGCATTGGTGGGGAGGTTTCGATTCGGATTATGGAGCCGGATAGTGTTAGGGGTGAAAATGATGGTGTGAATGGGGTGGGATTGGGTGCGGAGGAGTTCAGGGTTGGGGGTGATGATGTTAATGGAAACGTGAGCGGTAATAACAGTAACGGTGATAGTAATAATAATAATAGGGAAGGTTCATCGTATCAGAGATATGATATACAGCAGGCGATGAGGTGGATTGAGCAGATTCTTCCTTTTTCATTGTTGTTGTTGATTGTTTTTATCCGGCAGCACTTGCAAGGTAGCCAGTTTGTAGTATTTATTTGAAATTTTGATTGTTTTGTTTTGACACTATTGTGTAAACTTTCAGTTTAGCTTTCCTGTTTTTTGATGGTTTGGATAATGAGTTTATGCTGAGGATGAGTGACTGCATTATTTTTTACTGAGTTGGTTTACTGTCTTGATAAAAGTGTGCGGCCATGTGACTCCATGTGTATTCTTTTGTGTTTTGGTGACTTGGAAATCTATGGCATATCAAATTATTGTTCGAGAAGTTATTACCGAGATGTGTATTTGCTTGCCTTTTGATATCTTAGAAATTTAACCGGTCACACGTGTTTAGCTATTCCTATGCGCGGCTAGTAATGAGGCCTGCAGAGCTTATACGGGGTTGATGGAAACATATTGTGCTGCTTATTCATTTCAAAACA
The DNA here is from genome assembly GCA_014905375.1 of Phtheirospermum japonicum. NCBI lineage: Eukaryota > Viridiplantae > Streptophyta > Magnoliopsida > Lamiales > Orobanchaceae > Phtheirospermum > Phtheirospermum japonicum. The sequence goes on from BMAC01000189.1 coordinate 461,058, forward strand.
TTGTTTTGATATTGGTTCACGTTTGGAAAAGGAAAGGAAAGGCCAAATGACGAAAAACTTGGTGTCAAGTGGGAATGGATAAATGTAGAGCTATGCTAATTATGGTCATCCACTAAGATTTTCTTATAGTTGAAAACAGTTTGTCTTTCACATGTGCTCTTAACGTGTAAAGATCCTGCAGAGCTGGCCTTCTCTTGCTGATGCAACATTTTTCTGCTACTTGTCTTTGTCGACTTGTTAGATTTGAGATATCCAAAGCTAGTGTAGCTTGTAATGAATCATGAGAAGTCAATTTTCTCTCTTAGGATATATACGAATCAAACTTATTTGCAAATGAGGTCGTTACTATCTTCTGTGCTGCATCTTTTGTCTGTTTAGTTGAAATATAAATCTCTATCTACTATAGTTAAAAGATAAAACAAACTAGATCCATTATTTCTATATCTGGAATGGTATTCTCTTATATTTACTTATGAGTGTTCGCTTGTTACTACGGTCACCCAAATCTTTTTCCAAGTTCAATTCTTTACGTTTCCAAGAATGGTTTTCAGGATTTGCTGTTACCATTTTTTCCACCATGGTCTTGTTCAAGTCCAATGACGTTCTCCAGAAACAAACTGCTCTTAAGGTGCGATTCCTGTTGCATGTGCTAAATCTTGCGCAGCTCCATTTGTGTAAATAAATTAAGTTTCTGAGCGTCCCTTTCTCTGAAAACTACTGAATCACGGACTATAAACACTGGCTTTTCAGGGAGAAAGGAAGGTTACTGTCCTAGTCGGTTATTCTGCTTTTTTAACGTTTAATGTATTTGGAATCTACTGGTGGAAGTGGGGGGAGGATCTTTGCTATCCATTACTCATGATTCCTCCAAGAGCAATTCCACCTTTCTGGCATGCAGTATATATTATCGTGGTAAATGGTATGGATTTTAAGCTTTTTTTTAGGCGTTGGTTCATCTACCATTTGATATTTGATCATACATTAATTAATCCATGTGAGTTATGCTTGTTTAAAATCTCATACGTTATTATGGTTTTAAATTACGTATTACTTGACTCCTTTTAAATATGGCTCTATTTTTTATCCACAATTATTTAAATGAATCAGCTGCTAAAACTTGGTGGTTATATAAACCATGAGTCTCTAGCAAAATGTCTTGGTAAGGCCACCTCTTCATAACTTTCTAGAAGTCACACTTGTATTCTGATATCAGCAAAAAAATCATACTGGCATAATTTACTTCGGCAGTTGCAGCAAAACAGAACTAATGAGTTAAAACTATTCTTTTTTTATGATCACCTTTATCGTAATTTTCATTTTTTTAACCTTCCCCTTTATGTTCTTTTTCCATTGTTAATCGGCTGATTTTTCATATTTATCTTTCTATTTTGTTACTGTTAGATATAATGGCGCGACAAACAGCCATGCTTTTGAAGTTTCTTCTGTTAATGTATTATAAGAACGGTAAAGGCCACAATTTTCGTAGACAGGTAACATTTTTCTTGAGCTAGATTGTAAATGAGTAAATTAGTGCCCTACAATTGCTTAGGAATATAATGGTAATATTTTTGGTTATTCAGGGCCAAATGTTGACTCTGGTTGAGTACACCCTGCTTCTGTACCGTGCTTTGTTGCCAACTCCTGTATGGTATCGATTCTTCCTGAACAAAGACTATGGGAGTCTATTTTCATCACTCACAACGGGATTGTATTTAACTTTCAAGCTAACATCAATTGTTGAGAGAGTATGTTAATTAGTAATTTACTTTTCATTTCCCCAGTTGTCTCCTCTCTGATTCTATGTATTGGACTTAATGGACATTTTCTCTGTGTGTGTGTTCTTCAGGTTCAATCCTTTTTTTCTGCAATGAAGGCATTAACAAGAAAGGAAGTCCATTACGGGTCTAATGCCACACCAGAGCAGGTACTACGTTTTCTTCTTGCTTTCTTCAGATATTCCATTAATCTGCACATAGTTCCATGCAAAAGTCTTTGAATCATACCTCTGAGCTGGCAGCAAAGAGTTGGCGATCAAGCTCTCTCTCTCTCTCTTATGGCTAACAATATCGTTAACCGTAGGGCGGTTAACTATAAAAAGTACCTTGAGGTTTGACCGAATTAAAAAAAAAACCACAAACAGCTAACTTTCAATATACAAAAAATACCCCTGAAATATTATTTTGTTTTACATTTAACCCTTCATAAGCATAAAACAATCCCAAGCCCCCTTCACATTTATAAAATAATATTACAGTTAGCCCTTTAATTTTTACATTGAATCAAACATCATGGGTATTTTTGCAATTTGGAGAGTTAGCTAGGTTTTTTTTTCGTAATTAGGTCAAACCGCAAAGGTAATATTTGTAATTTTCCCTTAAACACCGTCATGCTTAGTGTTTATATATTTTTTGCATGGTATGCTTAAGGATGCACAAGAATGTATCGTAACAGAACCTTCTGTTTGATCCTATTTAGGTAAATGCAGCTGGTGATCTATGCGCTATATGCCAGGAGAAGATGCAGGCGCCCATTTTATTGCGCTGCAAACATATATTCTGCGAAGACTGTGTTTCGGAATGGTTTGTTTTCTCTCTCTCCCATTTTAATTTTAATTTCACTGAGATAGTCTCTACTGTCCTTTGATTTTTTTATTTATTTTTTCAGTATATCTATTGCCATTGTTGAAATTTAGCTGATTATCATTTTTCAACTTCGCTTGTCATTATGGTGGTTCCAAATTATAGAGGCCGATTAACTTGATCAAAATCATTGCTTATTTTCAGGTTCGAAAGAGAGAGAACTTGCCCATTGTGCAGGGCTCTGGTTAGAGCTGCGGATCTTAAATCGTATGGGGACGGGTCGACTGGTCTTTACTTCCAGTTATTCTAATCGTCTTGCGGTTAACTTCTCACCCGTAATTGGATTTTCGCTAACCTGCTCAGCTGATCGCTTTGTCTAAAGGTAACTTGGATGCAAAGAGGAAAACTGCACTGGGAAATGTCCATGACCTAATCTGGCTGTCAAAGTTGCAACATGTTTGCTTATTTAAGCCACTTATAAATAGGGTTAAGTTGATTGACAAATTCTTAGGTGGATCAGAAGATATTTGAGTTCCATCTCCGTATATATACGTTTTTTTTCTTGTTTTTTTTTTTTTTTTTTTCATTGGATGGATTTGGTTATATAGTTGCAGCCCTGGCCTCTTAGTGCCACCACCGTGTAAATTGTGGGATGCGCTTGGATGATCAGGGTTTGAGGTCAGATCCACTAATATCATTCATTCTATTATACAACTCTCCCAGATCACACCGAGATTAAGAAAGATGATTAATGTTATAATTATAAGTATCAAATGCTCATAATATCATTTTATTTAGAATAACTAAAAGTGTGAAATAATAAAAATAGGAGTAAATTAGTAAATTAATGTGAAGGTAAAAAGTAACAAAGATTCTATCTTGGAAATGTTAATGTAACAAATAGAATGAGATATGGAAATTTCTGAATTGCTACAAAGGAGTATCTAATCACAAAAGAAGTGGATGATTGGAAAATAAATACTAATTGCCTCCTATGAGGTTTAGACTTTAACCTAATAATAAATTTAGTTATATTTTAAAATTACAAATAACCCACTAAACACCCAATGAGATTTGTACTTATCTAGTTAATTGTAAAAAGGTGGAAGCAGAAATTGCAGTGGGTTGGGTTTAAATCAGGTGGAATCTCGGGGTTGGGTTTGTAATTACATGTAAAAATACTTTTACTGTCTAATGACAACAATATCAGAATTTTATGATATTTTTACTAATACTCTCTTTTTCTTACTTTATTTGTATTTTTGGAATTTTTAATATCTCATTCTATTTGTCAGTAGATGTGTGGTTACGATTAAAATCGGCCGATTCTTTAATCGGTGGTTACAATCGGTTAAGAAAATCGGCCAACCTTAACCGAAATCGAATTGGCGGAGAACCGATTCCGATTTTTTGGCCGGTTTTGTTGTAAGTGCCGGTTCGGTTCAACCGGTAATTAGCCAGTTTTTTTAACGTTGATCTCGACCGTTATTTTTTTTCCGCTAAAAAACAAAAACCGACGATTCACGGTTTAAGGTTCTAAGGAATTAAAATGGAACCACTGGAAATCGGTTCACGGTTCGCTTCTAACTGAAATTGTCAGTCAACAGTTAACCGGAACCGGAACAGACAATTTTCTGGTTAATCGGAATCGAATCAACACCCATATCCGTTACATTTATATTTTTAATAGATAATTAATGTTATTTTTATTTGTCTAATAAGAATTACATGCCATTTCCTTTATTATTTCACGAGTTCAGTCTAAAGAAAAGTATATTTTGAAATTTGATATTCGTTTAATGGCCAATCACTGATTAGCGATTAATTATCATTTGGATCAATTCTTTCAAATTTAAACGCTCATCTTACATAGTATGTGTAAGATTTTAGAGGTAATATAGTAATTACACGTGGTTATGTGCATAACTATAAAAAAATTTCCAATCCAAAAGGTGGATGTAAAAAAAATTAACAAACGATAATAATAAAATTATGTGCTAAATTTTACTCGTAGTTTTATACAATTTTAATTATTAATTTAACCAAACATTTTATTTATTTCTCTTTATTTTTCTTAAAATCAAATAATAAATTACCTCATATATAACATAAACATTAGTGTATTAAAATTGTTTGTTTTGCTATAATGTCAATCTTTTATCAAATAAATATAATTAACAATCTTGCATTGGAAATGTTCCAATCATTTCATCGTGAATTCAAATCTAATAGAATTTATATTTTATCAAATAAAACATTCATATTTACAATTAATACAAAATATTAAATTGAAAATCAAAGTGTCATGTTCGTACAACTAATAAAATCGTTAATCACACATTTATATCTCTTGTAACTAATAAATGAATACGATAAGTCATTCAAATGTGTTGGTCAAAAACAGATTTTGGTAACGTCAGTAGTATTTGTAAGTGCTGATGTATAGTATAGTCACTGATGCATGAAACATGTGTATTTTGGACCACCTTTGTCTGGATATTGCAGTTCATGGCATCTCAAATTTACCGCTGGCTGCATGCCACGTCAGCAATTCCCTCGACAATTCTGAAAATTCCCACATCGACACACACGTGGCATTTGCAACCTAAAAAAAAAGATAAAATAAAAACTCTCAGGTTCTAGTTAAAATAATTAAAGGATCACATTTTAAAAGTGTCAAACAAATCTCTTTATGTACATACGTAACACAGTTTATATTCAAACAAATATATTTTGACATAATATCAGATTCAAAATATTTTAATATTTTCTATTTAATAACATCCTCTTGCTTTTAAATTGAAATTATGTTCGAGTTAGGTTTCATATATAATGTATGTTTGCAAGTACGGATTTTGTGTACAATTTAGAACAAATGAGGTCCCCCACTCCCAAGTATATATAAATGAGCAATCACAAAAAAGTGGACATGTTTTTTTGACTGGGCCTAAAAAACTCATGTATAGCAAACACTTCATTACTACCGAATTGAGGCTGTAGCCATCAAACCCACAAGCTAACAACTAAATTAAACATGAGCACATGCACAGAATAGCCGACATTTACTGTCCCCATCTTGGAGTAAAAACATTCTTTAGGGGACCACAACATAAACAAAAGCTCTAGCTCCTTGAGATGAGTTGAGTTGAGTTGAGCCTCTCTCACATAAACCCTAAAAGCCAAAAGACCCCTAGATTTTTGGGGGGCAATCCCCTTCAAAATATCACATAAATTGGCAATCACCCTAAAATTCTTGTGCAATCAAACTTTTTGGCACCCATTATATTAAATGGTTCGGGTGTTGTGAAAAGGATTTTGAATCGGCTCGAAAAATAGGAGCGGTGATTTGAAATCCATGGATTTATAGAACTACCCAAACAAACTCATTTTTAAAAGCACTGGATAATCACATTTGATATATATTGTATCTGCATGATCCAACATTTCATAATCATAATAACCAACTAATTATAAATAGTTCCAACATATATATAGTTAAACCCAGCATATACCAATGAGTTCCACAATTCCAGCTTCACTTTACAAGCCTATGAGAATAGAGAATAATATAATATTATTATGGAGAAAACAAGAGTCAATAATAGACCACATTTCCAACAATTAAAAAAAAAAATCAAGTACAATGAACAATAGAAATCTAAAACACATAAAGAGGCAAGGGACCACCCTACAAAAGGAATCTATTTTGATTATTTCTATAAACAGTGTTTAGATACAATTAAAGTAGTACCTGAGAAAGGGTTTGATCACACTAATCATATATCAAAATAATACTTTCTCACTTCCTAAAACAGGGCACAAACAAGATTTTGTGCTCCATCCACTTTTGGCAATATGTGTAGTAGTTCTTGGGCTCATCCCATATAAATATATTTTTTTGCTGTCTTAAAATGGCACCACAAAAAGAAAAATAAAATAACAGAAAGGTACAATGAAGTTGCCCGGCCTAACAAGAACTTAAAAGTTAATCAAATCTACTAATTAAATATGTTAAAGTACCACAGGTGGTAAAATCACAAGGTAAAAATGAAAAAAAAAAAAAAAAAAGCCAATCAGCCATGCAAGAGATGACCGTACAACCTCAATCATAAACAAAGTTGAAACAATAATCAGATTTTGCAGCAGATATGTATATTTTAGCACATTTATCTATTGCAAGTGAAAAAAAAGTACTAAATGATTTATTTGAATATAGACTGAGATCTACCTTAATCAATTGCGAAGGAAAAAATGTGTTTCTGATGATTCTAGACTTAACCGAGTCTTTTGTAATAATCAATAATGAAAAATATAACACTATGAGAAACCTGACTGTAAAATCTTCAAACATAAACTTCACGTTCATGTAAAAACCGATCGAGGTTGCTGTTTACACATAGGATATCCACTAGTAATATCATTAGGCAAAACTATGAACTAACATAAAAACCGATTCTACATTAACAAATACTTTTCTTTTTTTTCCCAATTTTTCTAGTACCCAAATCACGAACACAATAGTAACGGTGCCTTAAAAATCCCGGAACAATATCAACTTAAAAAAAAAAAAGAGTCAACATAACCAAACGCGACTATCTTTGCAAAATTGAGCATTCTAAAAATGGAAAGTGGGAATGAAGGCAACGGCAAGAGGAGCTCCCTTCAGTCCAAGCACAGACGGAGAGGGAAGAAAGTATCTCCCGCATCATTCACTCAATCACAGTAGCATCAAACTCTAATTTTGTTTGTATTTCTACTAAGTGCTTAAACAAATGAGTCGGCAGATAATTCATCCCCATGTCTCGTCCATGAGTGGGCTGAAGGAAGCTCTTTTTAGACCGTTCCTTAATTAATGCTACTAACTTCATCTTCTAACTATTAATTAATTCATATCTTTTTTATTTATTGGGGGCAAATGAACTATTTCAAAATGTACTCCCCATAAGTGTTCAATACTCTGATCAGTGAAATAATAATTATTAATTGAATTTTGCTTTTCTATTGAAGCGCTAAAGGGGAAAAAAAACTTTTTGCAGATGGAGTTAAGAAAAGTAAATATCAATAGATATGCTTTTCACCTACTACAAGGTAAATTAGATGAATATATGATTAAATGTGATGAAACAATGCTGACTAAAACGACTTCTACTGATTTATACCAAAATTAGTGATATTTCTACGGCAAAAAATGCTAATTATATTATGATAAAATGAAAATACATACAAGGAGTAAAAATCATTTCTACCCACAACCTCCATTGATCTGATGAATCTGAAAGCAAAAATATTAGTACTTGATATTTAACCTTTTCTGGGTAATTTCAACAGAAATGATCAATTAAATAAATTTAAAAAAAACTCTTTGACTTCTTAATTAATTATTGCTAGTGCCAAAAACACAAATATATGAGAGAAAAGAAGTGAAATGAATAAAAATCTATACCTTATTTCGGTTACCTCTTCAAGCAATAAAATTCAGATCAAAGTGCTGAAAAATTTTGAACATGTAGCTGAATAGGGTTACTGTAGCAAATTAAACGAAACACTCTGATTACTTATATCAAAATAATGGAATCCAGTGTGCATCCAACTTTTTTACTAAGATAAGCAGCTTTTTTGTACAAACCCTAGCTTAAAGGGCTAATCTGATAAAGAGAAAAGAAAAAAGCCCATCTACCAGAAACAATCATTATGAATGAAACCCAATATTAAGAAAAATCATAAGAATAGCGGGATAATATTAAAGTAAGAATTCATTTAGTTTTTATTTTTTTTGCAACACTTCACATAAAATAATCATGATCACGGATGGATTAACTAAGGCCAAAATAATTTTTTTCAAAATGATGGAAAGAGAAAAAGGAAAAGAAAAAAAAAAACAATTAATGAAGGCGCTGTTAGTGCAAGCAAATGAAAGATATGTGGAAAAATAACTAAAGAAAACTAAATAATACTTATCTGCTGGTATATGCCATAAAAAGGGGCTTGTATACAGTAACAGTTCCAACCCTAGACATAGCCCAAAAAAAAAAGGAAAGAGAAATTAGGATAGAGATAACAAATGGGACAATCCATACACTGTTTTATCCTTAGCCATCATAATAAGAAAATATTGAGTATAATGAAAATAAAAGCATGTTTTTTTTTCCTTTAAAAAAAATGAATAGAAAATGAAGAACAGTGAGTGAATCCAAGAGAGAAGATGAAGGGTCACTGTCGTCATGAGAATCAGAGATGAAGAAAGGGACCCAAAACATAATACATTAAAGCTGCCTTTGCATAAGTTTTTTTTTTGCATTTAAAGAAGGGCTGATAGGTGAAAGTTCCTTTAGTGCAGAATCTGCAGTAAAAATGGGTCTCAAAAGGGGAAAAAGGTTAAAAAAACAGTAAAACCTCATCCCTCTGGAACGCACTGAACTTGGAGTGAGAAAAATAGGCACAGTAAATACAGATAAGCGGCCAGATAGATATTTCTTTTTGTTTTGTTTTTAACATTGAATAAGGGGAAGGGGGGCTTGTAACTTTGACCATTTAATGATGTTTGGGACAGTGAAAAGGGTGCCCCACTCGTGTAGTCATGTTGCACTTTTACTGGGATGGGATGTGGACAGCACCAATACCACAAAATTTTTTTTTATATTTTTTTTCCACTAGAAATCAAGATACGAAAGAAAAGTTGCGAGCTCATGGCGACTTGATATAATGAAAAACGAGCTATTATAAACTTTATATAAATAAAGACGAGATGAGTAGAACGTACCGTGTAATTTTGTTGACCTTTTTCATACAATACATCAATGAAATAACGACTATTTATAGCTACTTACTGTAACAGACTAAGATTGCCCTAAATCATGTGGTCAGAATTGTTACATTACATTTGACAACGGCTAACTATGATCGTGCGGCCGATATTGCTACAGGACTATTTGACAGTTGTAGCAGACTGAACTATACTAATCTAGGGCTGATGTCATCCGATGCGATATAGGCTCCATGCAGACCTCCGGCGTTGAGACCTGTCAGGTCGGCATTCACTCGACCTGAACCTATCAGGTTGACACCCATGCGACATGTGGTTATCAGGTCGCCAAGTAGGTCTGCGATCATGCGACCTGAATCCATTAGGTCGTTGTAACTTATAATGTAGTTTAACACGGCCCCTCAATTCGAACGAGCTCTTGGGCATGATTCTCACTCTGTCTCTGAGTTTGGTGAAGAATTGTTCGCTTAAAGGTTTCGTTAGAATATCAGCTATCTGCTCTGAAGAAGGAACATGTTGCACTGTGAGCTGTTGTGAAAGAATCTTGTATCTAACAAAATGAAAATCAAGTTCAATGTGCTTATTTCTTGCATGCAGGAGAGGATTTGATGACAGAGCAATCGTGCTCAAATTATCAACCCAAATGGTAGGCGTGCGAACTAATCCAACTCTCAATTTCTTGAGCAGATATCCTATCCATGTCATCTCTGCAGCAGTGTTAGCTAAACTACTGTACTCTGCCTCAGTGCTCGACCTTGACACAAGACCCTGCTTCTTCGAACTCCATGATAAAAGATTGTTGCCAAGATAGACACAAGAACTACTAATAGACTTCCTATCATCAAGGTCGGTTGCCCAATCAGAGTCAGAAAAACCAGTTAAATTGAAGTTTGGAGTTCTTGTTATTCTCAGTCCATGATCAATGGTGCCTGCCAAGTATCTCATAATTTATTTCAGTGTTTTCCAGCTCGTGTTCAAGGGATTAGCCATGAATTGACTAACTTTCTTAACACTGAAGGAAATTTCAGGTCTCGTAATAGTGACATATAATAGACCTCCGACCAAACTTCTATAGAGAGTAGGATTTATGCCTGTGCTGCTCCCCTTGAATCTGGACAGGTTGTTGGAAGTAATCATTGAAGTGGGAACTGGCTTCGATGACAGCATATTAGCTTGCTTGATAAGCTTTGTTATGTACTCTCCTTGACTCAGATGCATTTCATCAGCGGATGTTGTAAAATTGAGTCATAAAAACTGTTTAACACTGCCCAACTCTTTCAGTGACAAAATCTTTTTTAAGTTGGCAACAACTGAGGCGACCTCATTCTGATTGCTCCCTGTAATCAGTATGTCATCGACATAGATGAGGAGATAAATTCTTGACCCATTCTTCAACCTGTAAAAAAAGAGAAGCGTCACCTTTTGAACCTGTGAATCCAAGACCTTGAGGGCCTGTTTGGACTAGCATTTGTTGGGATTATGAATTCTGGTATTCAGAATTTTGTGCATAGTAAGAATTCTTGTTTGCTATAGGATTCAGAATCCTTTACTTTTTACTGTAAATGTCAAATCATGTCTGAAATGTGGGTGCTAATGTATTATTATATTTTATTCGATGTCAAATCATGTCTAAAAAGTGGATGATAGTGTATTATATTGTATTTAGTAATATTTAATTATTTAATTATAAGATATTGTTATTTGAGTATTTGATTTTTGAGTCTTAGAACAAACGAGTATTCGGTACTCCGAATCCCGAATCTAGGATTTGGAGTCCTAGCCCAAACAAGGCCTGAAGTATTCCTTGAATCTTGCCAAACCATGCTCTAGAGGCCTGTTTAAGCCCATAAATAGCCTTGGTGAGTCTGAAGACAAGCTGTTTGTCTATCTGTTGTTTGAAACCGGGAGGTTGTTTCATATAGATCACTTCCTGCAAATATCCATGCAAGAATGAATTATTAATATCAAGATGTTTAACATCCCATCTACAAGAAACAACAATGATTAAGATTATCTTTATTTTTGTTGGCTTGACAACTGGACTGAAGGTTTCAGAGAAATCAAAACCAGCTCGCTGAGAGAAACCTTGAGCAACCAATCTTGCTTTGTGTCTAGAAACTAAACCATCAGTGTTTCTATTGGTCTTAAACACCCATCTACAACCAATTACATTTCTCCCCTCAAGTCAATGGGCACATGATGCAGGATTGGTGCAAAATGATGGGGATGAAATAACGATTTGCTTCCGTAGCACATCCCCAAGCTAACAGACAGGTTGAGGTCACTAATCGTATTATTGTGCAGGGAATTAAGTTGCGATTGGAGAAAGCAGGGATACTTTGGCTCGAGTAACTCTCTTACGTCTTATGGTCTTATCGAACACTCCACGAACTACTACGGGCGAATCACCTTTTAGCCTAGTCTATGGTATGGAGGCTGTCATTCCGGCATAAATAGTTGGAGGATCTCATCGGCTAGAGACATTCAATGAGGAACAAAATGAATGGTTGGCTAGTGGAGCTCTGGAAACAATCGATGAAATACGTGATAAGGCTGCAATACACGTGGAAAGTTACAAACAGAGAATTCAGGCAGCCTTTAACAAACGGGTAAAATGGAGGTACTTCTAGGTCGGCGATCTTATCTGGAAGTGGGCTGGTGCAATCTATACTATGAGAAAGTTGGATTCGAATTAGATAGGACCATTCAAATTCATCAAAGTATTAAGAGGAGGAGCATATGTGCTCGCGAGAGAACGGGATCGCACGTAGGTTGGCAAATTTGACTCGAGTCGTCTCTCGAGGAACAATACAATCGGGGGGGGGGGGGGGGGGGGGGGGGGGGGATTTGATTGTTTTTGTAATTGAAATGCATAAACTATAATTAAAGCTAAGTACTTTACTTCAGCAACTTGAACATGTAAACTAAAGAAATTAATCTAAGAACTTAAACAAGATCAACTAGCGTAAACGAACAACAATTATCTAGAACGCAATGTAAATGAAACGAATTAACTAAGCATGAATAATAACCAAACATTAATGAAACTAACGATTACGAATCCGAATACTAAAAGTAACTAGGGTTTGAATCATGAAATAGTTCAAGAACAATTATTGAAAACTACTGCTTAATTGCATAAATTAAAATAAGAAAATAATTTAAGAGTTTAGAGTACTTATTAAACTAGAAAGCGTAGTAAATTCTCCAGCTAATCCGGAGAGATTGTGTAGACCTTGCCCGAAAATTGAGTCACGAACTGACGGTTGGAACTTGGAGCTTCGCGATCCTCGAATCTTCGATCTTGATCTATTATTGTGATATGGGATGTGGATGGGTGTTTTTTTCGAACCAAAAGGGTCGAATATTCAGAGTATTGGAGAGAGGTATCCTCCTTTGGGACGGACTTAGAAAGGTTTATATAGTTTCCTCAAGACTTGGAGGATAAGAAACCCTAAAATTCCGATTCTGGGCCGTCACGTCGACGTCGATCGACGCGAGCTGGGCTCGGTGTCGACGCGTCTAGCGCGCTCGCGTTGCTTGGGCATGGGCGTCGATCGACGCACCTTGGATTGACGCTACAGAAGGTTGCGTCGACTTGATCGATCGACGCACCTTGGATAGACGCTACAGAAGGTTGCGTCAGCTTGAGCGTCGATCGTCGCACTCTTGGATCGACGCTTCAGAATGTTGCGTCAGTCATGCGTCGGCATGGCGTCGATCGTCGCAGGTAAAGTTTCGCGTCGATGGAGCATCGACGCCCGTGTCGATCGACGCGGCTAGCAGCTTGCCTAGCTTCCTCGATCTTTTCTGCTACTCTTTCACCGGAAGGCTCGTTCTCATACCTTGAACATCAACTTCATCTATTTTCGTGCTGAACTTTTTTGGTTACTTAGCTGTAAAGTGAAAAACCACAAATAATCACTTATTTGCATCAATCTAGATCAAAAAGCGGTAAAATAAGTTGAGAGTACAAATGTACTAATTAGAGCTTAAACTACCCAACTTATACCAACAACAATAAGAAAAACAAGCTAAAATACTAATAAAAATAAGGACAAATATGTGCTAATCAACTACCCCACGCTTATTGGTTTGTTCGTCCTCGAACGAACGATAGATTCAAAGTATAGCAAGAATGAAAATCAGTCCAAGCAATGAGTCGTGCGATGCTACATAGATAATTTTGAAAATATAGGTAAATGTGACGCAACTTCAAACACTCCACCCCTATTACATTGTCGCTCCAAAATCGAATCCATGTATCCTCACAAGGATAATATATAGGGTGTACGCTCAAAGAACTCGAGTATTTTCTGCATGGGATGTGTATACACTCAAATCATACAAATACAAGCACAATAAATAAGCACCGAAAATCAATCTCTTTTCAATCGCAAATTAAGTGTGTTGTTGAACAAGAATCAGAAAAGGTCTTTTCGGGTTGTTGTGTAAGGCTTTTTGGACGGGTATGGAATATATAAGTCGTGTGGTTAACTCACGATCTAACGTGATCAATAACTCACCCAACTAGTCTAATTACGAAGCAAAATGTTTCACCTCGTTCAAAAACAAAAACCTTACTAAACACTCATAACATAGGCTATTTCCCAACTCGTAACTCTAAAACCGACTTGTAGCGTAAACCACTTAAATACAATTGAAGCTRATAATATGCTTCTCCACAACTCATGCCTTTTAAACATTAGGCTTCATAAAAAAAATCAATAATAAACACAAGCCTTCATTAGCGCGTAGGCAATGACTAACACAAATTCAACTAGACTCACCATCCTTTTTTTTCTTCTTCTCTTTTTTTTTTTAATTTCCCCCTTATTATAAATTTTTATGGGGTCATGTTTTTTCTTTTTCGGATGGTGGTCTTTTATTACAAAAAATCATAAATCATAAATTCCTAATAAGAATTCTAAAACTCTAATAACATATAAAATTAACGAACTCCTACCCCACGCTATTAATGGGTTGTAGGGGTCGACTCAAAAACACTCATGGCTATAGGTATGGATTATTTGGCTATGATGGCTCATTCGGAATATATAGTGGCTAAAAATATATGGATATGGCCGGAATAGGGTTTTATTTGTGCCTTAACGTCATTTTCAAAGTCAACTACACACAGCGGTTTCAAAGAGATATCAAATCAAAACTCATTCAAGTACATGCAATGATGATAATCACTCAGGCTACTCACTGGCTTTTTGCATGAAAAAGTTTTGAGTTGACGCTCCTTTTAAGGTTTTGCGAAATCAATTACGTCTAAGTACCAATATATAAATAATAATTTTGAAAATTATGCACTTATACACGCTCAAAGACAAAAACCTCAAATCATACTTAGCTAACTTTGACAGGCATGCCATACAAATACAATTTAGCGCAGAAGTAGCAAACAATCACGTAAAATTTTAAAAATTGCACACGATTTTCAATCATACTCAACCATCCCCCCCTCTAAAAACTCGGCAATCCCCTGATTTCCATAAACGAGCATAAGAAAATAAAAGCATGGGAGAAAGGGAATAAGAAAACGTCCCTAAAAAATAATGGTCGAATTTCCCCAATTGAAGTGGTGCAATTCCCATTGTCTAGAGCCTTGTGATTGGATATGTCCTTGCAACAAAACATATTAAAAACAAACAAATAATAAACAAACAAAACAAACTACGATTGCGATCAATTGTCCCGCGCGAGTGCCCAGTGGCACATCTTTTGGGATTTGAAACGGCCGGATTGCGGCTCGACGGTGTAAATGGCTGGGTTGCAGCTCATCAAGATGTTGCCGGACTGCGACTAACTTGGGTCGAATTGCAGCCTCTATTGACAAAAAATGAAATTCATAAAAATTAGACGGCAGACGCCACTAGCGGTAGCATGTAGCGGCAGTTTGCCTTGCGGTAAGCTCATCATTATCCTTGATTACTGCGGCTAGCGGTAGGTTCAGTGGTTGATCGTCATTGGTAACGCCTCGATTGGAACTAGCGATAAGGCCTTGCGGTAGCGGACTTCCTCTATATAACCATTAGTTGTCCAGAACGAGCAATTTTATCGTAGTCGTTGCACATCAACACACACATAAACGTACCACGACAACTGACACAATATTAAAAAGACAAAAACAAAAATAAAATAAAATAAAGAAAAGAAAATGAAAAATAACTATCGCTTGGGTTGCCTCCCAAGAAGCGCAATATTTAACGTCTTATGCTCGACGTGATTCCACGCGATTAATTTTTAGCCCGTGGGGGCTCCACTAATTCTTCCTTATCAAGATCGCGATTCAGCCCACGTTTCTCGTAGAAAGGTTTGATTCTATGCTTGTGGACTTGGAATTTCGACTTCTTACTCTCATCGTATAGAGTGGCAACTCCGTACTCATCCATTTCCATTATCATAAATGGTCCACTCCATGCGGCCTTGATATTGGTTGGTTCAAATTTACGTTCGGAATTGTAGAGAACTAGTTGACCAACCTTGAACTTCTCATCATGAAACTTCTTATTAAATACTTTATTCGACTCCTTTTTCTTTGTCGTCCAATCCTTACTAAACGCCTCTCCCCTTTCCAAGTGATCCTTACCATCCTCATCATCAAGCTCGTTCATAGTGTTAATGCTTAGGAGTTCACTCACGCATGAACCTACTAAATCAACAGCAGAACATTCGTCTTTCACGAATGATGTAGGAGTGTTGTTGATTTTGTTTAGAGAAAACATGACTGTCTCACCCAAAACGGATAAGGTCATCTTCCCCTTATGCACGTCAATTAATGTATGAGAGGTGGACATAAATGGTCGACCTAGTAGAATAGTATGCTCTGTGCCTTCTTTTGGAACTTCGCCGACATCAAGTATGACGAAATCAACTGGAATTACAAGTTTGCCGACTTGAACTAATACATCTTCAACTATACCAAGCGGTTGTCTAATTGATCGATCTGCCATTTGTAGTCGCATCATAGTCGGCCTCATTGTTCCAAGGTCAAATTCTTTATATAGTGAGTACGGCATCAAATTGATCCCTGCACCAAGGTCGAGCATTCCACGTGCCGTTTGCCCCTTTCCTAAGGCAATAGTTATGCAAAAACTCCCCAGGTCTTTCTCCTTTTTAGGTAGCGGACCCTTGCATATGGCGCTCACTTCTTTGGTTAATTCTACTTGTTGTGTCGTCTCCATTTGCCGTTCTCTCACGACTAACTCCTTGAAAAATTTAACGTATGCGGGCACCGTCTTTATCACATCTAGTAAGGGGAGACTAACGTTCACGTTTTTCAGTAAATTGTACAACTCCATAAACTTCTTGTTTTCTTTTGCCAGACAAAGTCGACTTGGAAAGGGAACATGATCATAACTAGTCAAATTCTTTGGATGGTCAGTTGCTGAATTGTTCCTCCTTTTTAACGCTCCCGGCACATATGGATTGGTTGATTTATGCATAAGATCGTCCGGTTTGGTTGCATATTCTTGTGGTTGGGTCTCGGCTTTCTCCGTGCCATCTTTCTTTTCTAACTCTATGCCATTATCGACCTCCTTTCCACTTCTCAGCACATGAATAGCCGAGGCGTGTTCCGTTTGGCTCGGAAACTTATTTTTCTCCTTCGACAATGTTGCTACAGTCACGGACAATTGTCCTATAATCCTATCTGAATGCTGCTGCCCTTGCTGCACAGCCTTAACAAGCTCATGACCTTGCTGTACAGCCTTGACTAGTTCATCAAATCTTGACTCGAATTTTGCATTGAGATCCGTTATTTGCTTATTCACTTGTGAAGTTAATTGCGTGAGTCCTTCTCGATTTCGCACAGTCTCCGCTACTTGATTTTGTTGCCATACTAAAAGTTGATCATTTTCTTGCACAGGCGCAGGCACTTTTCCGGGGCCATATGTGAAGTTTGGATGATTGGGAGGTCCTGGATGATATGTGTTTCCCGCTGGAGGTTGAGGTTGGAAATTTTAAATAGCTTTGACCTCTGTTTCTTCCACTTTATCAAACACGGTTGTGCACACGCTCGCTATGCGTCCTTGCAATCCACATCGTGCACATAACTCAACAGTCTTCTTCGATAATTCCATTTTCGCCACCTTTGCTCTTAGGGCGGCCAACTCCTTGGTCATCTCTTCGAACATCATTTCTCTCTCGTTTGGCATCTCGGAGACTTCTTTGGCCATAATCGTTCGTGGTTGAGAATTAGTTTGTCTCGATTTCTCGCTCAACTTCTCAAACAGTTGCTTGGCCTCCGTTACTGTCAAGTATCCAAAATCTCCTCCAGCAGCTACTTCTACGTTATTTTTATAAGAATCCAATAGCCTTTCGTAGAACAACTGATTTACCATTCCCAGAGAGTTGTGATGATGTGGGCAAGCTTGCAATAATGATTTAAAACGTTCCCATGCCTCGTGAAGTAACTCCCCATCTTGCTGGACAAAGTTGGCTATTTGTCTCCGAATGTGGCCCGTCGTCTGTGATGAGTAATATTGATTTATGAATTTGTCGCTAACCATGAGCCAGTTAATCAGAGATCTCGGTTCTAGTGATAGTAGCCAAGATTTGGCTTTATCTTTCATGCAGCTTGGAAAGCACACCATTTGAAGGTCTTCGTGATGAAGTCCCGAAGATGGGATCCTACTAACTTCGGCGTAAAACTCCTTGAGGAAAGTCAATGGATCTTCATTGGCGAGGCCATGAAATGTCGGGAGGTTGTTGATGATATGAGGTTTTAGCTCGAAGTCTCTTGCAGTCCTTCCCAACACAATGGCAGAACTATAGGGACCCACTTGAGGAGTCGTGAACTCTCTTTGTCTTGGTTCGCGCGCCTCCCGTTGGTATCTCTCTTGGTTATTTGGCCTCGCGTGGTTCCTATCGTACTTGTCTCTCTCATCGTAGTTGTCATTTGGCAAGCCAGTCATTAATTTGCTCGTTTCTATGGTAAGATCTCTCGGAATAGTCGTCCGGAATGTGGTGGTTGCGATTTCTATTTTCTCGTCCTCGCTCTTCACTTGGGTTCATCATTTTCCCAATACTCTCAAGGCTGTACCAGTCCGTCGGGGTGAATTGGTTCACTCCCGTACCCGTTTCTTTGTCGTGGAGGTGGGTTCCTCGGTGGTTGATTGTCCTCGTTGTTATGGGCAGGGTTGTCTAGCCGCAGCATCGCTTCTGGAACCGGATGAATAAAATTAGTCGTGGCAGACGATTCACTTTCGGATATGTGAGGTGGTATTACTCGATTGGAACGATGAATGTTGTCGATAAACGGTGCAAGTTCGAGTCTCAGTGATCTCTGACCTTGCATACACTTAACAGCAAGGTTAAACGTATCGACTATAGAAAATGTTTTATACAAATAGACGGTAAAAATTAAAATGAACAAACATATTTTTGAAAACCTTTGCAATGTTCCCCGGCAACGGCGCCTATTTTATTATTCAAGCTTTTTGGTTGCCTAACTTATGAAAAATGTGTCAGAAGTTCAATAGCTTGCCCGCAAGAGAACGGGGTCGCACGTAGGTTGGCAATTTGACTCAAGTCGTCTCTCGAGGAACATACAATCAGGAATCTCAAATAGTTTGTTCAAATGCAATTACTTATACAAATTGTGGGGGGGGGGGGGGGGGGGGGGGGGAATTTGATTGTTTTGTTTATTCTAAGAAATTGAAATGCATAAACTATAATTAAAGCTAAGTACTTTACTTCAGCAACTTGAACATGTAAACTAAAGAAATTAATCTAAGAACTTAAACAAGATCAACTAGCGTAAACGAACAACAATTATCTAGAACGCAATGTAAATGAAACGAATTAACTAAGCATGAATAATAACCAAACATTAATGAAACTAACGATTACGAATCCGAATACTAAAAGTAACTAGGGTTTGAATCATGAAATAGTTCAAGAACAATTATTGAAAACTACTGCTTAATTGCATAAATTAAACTAAGAAAACAATTGAAGAGTTTAGAGTACTTATTAAACTAGAAAGCATAGTAAATTATCCAGCTAATCCGGAGAGATTGCGTAGACCTTGCCCGAAAATTGAGTCACGAACTGAAGGTTGGAACTTGGAGCTTCGCGATCCTCGAATCTTCGATCTTGATCTATTATTGTGATATGGGATGTGGATGGGTGTTGTTTTCGAACCAAAAGGGTCGAATATTCAGAGTATGGGAGATAGGTATCCTCCTTTGGGACGGACATAGAAGGGTTTATATAGTTTCCTCAAGACTTGGAGCATAAGAAACCCTAAAATTCCAATTCTGGGCCGTCACGTCACGTCGACGTTGCGCTCGCGTCGCCTGGGCATGAGCGTCGATCGATGCACCTTGGATCGACGCTACAGAAGGTTGCGTCAACTTGAGCGTCGATCGACGCACCTTGGATCAACGCTACAGAAGGTTGCGTCGGCTTGAGCGTCGATCGTCGCACTCTTGGATTGACGCTTCAGAATGTTGCGTCGATCATGCGTCGGCATGGCGTCGATCCTCACGGGCAAAGTTGCGCCTCGACGGAGCGTCGACGCCCGCGTCGATCAACGCGGCTGGCAGCTTGCCTATCTTCCTCGATCTTTGCTGCTACTCTTTCACCGGAAGGCTCGTTCTCATACCTCGAACATCAACTTCATCTATTTTCGTGCTGAACTTTTCCGGTTACTTAGCTGTAAAGTGAAAAACCACAAATAATCACTTATTTGCATCAATCTAGATCAAAAAACAGTAAAATAAGTTGAGAGTTCAAATGTACTAATTAGATCTTAAACTACCCAACTTATACCAAAAACAATAAGAAAAACAAGCTAAAATACTACTAAAAATAAGGACAAATATGTGTTAATCATCTACCTTAATTACGTTGATGCAAACTGATTACTTTCTGATCTACACTATTCATAATCTAATATGATTCTATTTACATGGTGTTTTCTTATACCCATCTTATGTTGAGGTCGTCGCGTGTATGGCATCAAGGGCTGCAAGGTTATTTCATGATATTATTGAATGAATACGAGTTCATGAATAAAGGCAAAAATTCAGTAATGCTAAGTCATAAATCACATTAAAGCATTTCGCACATGGCAAACTAAAACCTTGAATGGTCAGAAATCTTATTACAAGGAAAGCTAGGAAGCTATGAAGGGGTACAACCAGCGGCCAATTCATCAAAAGGGGCATCAAGTTCATTGGCAAGTTCGGCCTTTCGGATTGCTTCACCCATACAGGTGGTCCAATAATCGTCATAAAGGGGCTTATTTTCATCACCACGCCAAAAGGTGAAGGCAAGGAGTTCATTTTGTATTGTCTCCACATCCGGCTCAAAGTCAATATTTGCCGCTACGAGCTGAGCCTTCACTCGCTCCATGGAGATGTTGAACCAGTGTTTTTCTCCCCTCCCCACCTTTTTCAAGAAGGTCATTGTATGTCGATACGTCTCAATCAGTTGGGTTCTATATGTCTCCAAAAATCCTTTACCCACTTCGCTTTTTAGGAACGTTCGGCCACTCCTTCGGCTTTTCCCTCAGCCTTTCCCTCAGTGATCCCCTGTTGGCGGGCTATGCGACCTACCTCCTGTATCTGTCTATCTTTGTCTTGCAGGAGTCCTTCTAGCTCCATTAATAAAATTAGAATCATGTTTATTTACGATTTTTCATTGGAAATCATCTTTTTCAATTTTTATTTTTCATATCAAAATATTTCAAATTTACAAATCACATCTAATCTTTAAAGTTAGGGGGGCCTCCGCTACCACCAAAATCTACTTTAATATTAATATTTTTAAATTATATCTATCTAATAGGACCCACCATCTACAATTTTATTAATATTATATAATATACTCGAATTAAAATATTGAAAATAGACCCTACAATTAATAACTTTCAATTAATTATATAAAAACTATTACAAAAATACTCATCCAAACATAATCTCAATTTTCACACAAAAACCAATATATTTTCATTTATCACTTTTTCTATAATACCTGTTTCACAATTAGAAAAAACGAGCAATCCTTGAGAATATATTGTACTCAAATAGTATCCTGATAATTAAATATAAATTATATATTAGTTGAAGTTTAGTAACTTCAATTTCTGGAAATAATAATAATAATATTAAATATTAGAATATAAATAAAATAATATTTATAAGATCATCGGGTATAATGTGAACAAAAATATTGATACCAAGAATCGGATTGAACCTTGCTCGCTGTAATTCTCGCGTGAATCGATCGATCTAGCAGAACAACGTCAAAGCGTTCTGGACTTAAATACTCCGATGCTCAAAACAAAATCGTGTTTAGAAATATTAAATTTTTTAAAATAACAATAAAATTAAGGTTAGGGTGAAGACTGGTTTCCTTATTTATTTAAATTAATTATAAACTGTACATTCTAATTTATTTATTAATAAATATTATTATTAAATAATTTTATATTTTAATACTTATATTAAATTCGTTAATAATTTTATTTACATACTTAGAAAATTTAAAAAATGTCACATTGTCAACCCGTGTCTAATCTCTATTAATTAATTATTATTAAATAATTTTATATTTTAATACTTATATTAAATTCGTTAATAATTTTATTTACATACTTAGAAAATTTAAAAAATGTCACATTGTCAACCCGTGTCTAATCTCTATTAATTAATTATTATTAAATAATTTTATATTTTAATACTTATATTAAATTCGTTAATAATTTTATTTACATACTTAGAAAATTTAAAAAATGTCACATTGTCAACCCGTGTCTAATCTCTATTAATTAATTATTATTAAATAATTTTATATTTTAATACTTATATTAAATTCGTTAATAATTTTATTTACATACTTAGAAAATTTAAAAAATGTCACATTGTCAACCCGTGTCTAATCTCTATTAATTAATTATTATTAAATAATTTTATATTTTAATACTTATATTAAATTCGTTAATAATTTTATTTACATACTTAGAAAATTTAAAAAATGTCACATTGTCAACCCGTGTCTAATCTCTATTAATTAATTATTATTAAATAATTTTATATTTTAATACTTATATTAAATTCGTTAATAATTTTATTTACATACTTAGAAAATTTAAAAAATGTCACATTGTCAACCCGTGTCTAATCTCTATTAATTAATTATTATTAAATAATTTTATATTTTAATACTTATATTAAATTCGTTAATAATTTTATTTACATACTTAGAAAATTTAAAAAATGTCACATTGTCAACCCGTGTCTAATCTCTATTAATTAATTATTATTAAATAATTTTATATTTTAATACTTATATTAAATTCGTTAATAATTTTATTTACATACTTAGAAAATTTAAAAAATGTCACATTGTCAACCCGTGTCTAATCTCTATTAATTAATTATTATTAAATAATTTTATATTTTAATACTTATATTAAATTCGTTAATAATTTTATTTACATACTTAGAAAATTTAAAAAATGTCACATTGTCAACCCGTGTCTAATCTCTATTAATTAATTATTATTAAATAATTTTATATTTTAATACTTATATTAAATTCGTTAATAATTTTATTTACATACTTAGAAAATTTAAAAAATGTCACATTGTCAACCCGTGTCTAATCTCTATTAATTAATTATTATTAAATAATTTTATATTTTAATACTTATATTAAATTCGTTAATAATTTTATTTACATACTTAGAAAATTTAAAAAATGTCACATTGTCAACCCGTGTCTAATCTCTATTAATTAATTATTATTAAATAATTTTATATTTTAATACTTATATTAAATTCGTTAATAATTTTATTTACATACTTAGAAAATTTAAAAAATGTCACATTGTCAACCCGTGTCTAATCTCTATTAATTAATTATTATTAAATAATTTTATATTTTAATACTTATATTAAATTCGTTAATAATTTTATTTACATACTTAGAAAATTTAAAAAATGTCACATTGTCAACCCGTGTCTAATCTCTATTAATTAATTATTATTAAATAATTTTATATTTTAATACTTATATTAAATTCGTTAATAATTTTATTTACATACTTAGAAAATTTAAAAAATGTCACATTGTCAACCCGTGTCTAATCTCTATTAATTAATTATTATTAAATAATTTTATATTTTAATACTTATATTAAATTCGTTAATAATTTTATTTACATACTTAGAAAATTTAAAAAATGTCACATTGTCAACCCGTGTCTAATCTCTATTAATTAATTATTATTAAATAATTTTATATTTTAATACTTATATTAAATTCGTTAATAATTTTATTTACATACTTAGAAAATTTAAAAAATGTCACATTGTCAACCCGTGTCTAATCTCTATTAATTAATTATTATTAAATAATTTTATATTTTAATACTTATATTAAATTCGTTAATAATTTTATTTACATACTTAGAAAATTTAAAAAATGTCACATTGTCAACCCGTGTCTAATCTCTATTAATTAATTATTATTAAATAATTTTATATTTTAATACTTATATTAAATTCGTTAATAATTTTATTTACATACTTAGAAAATTTAAAAAATGTCACATTGTCAACCCGTGTCTAATCTCTATTAATTAATTATTATTAAATAATTTTATATTTTAATACTTATATTAAATTCGTTAATAATTTTATTTACATACTTAGAAAATTTAAAAAATGTCACATTGTCAACCCGTGTCTAATCTCTATTAATTAATTATTATTAAATAATTTTATATTTTAATACTTATATTAAATTCGTTAATAATTTTATTTACATACTTAGAAAATTTAAAAAATGTCACATTGTCAACCCGTGTCTAATCTCTATTAATTAATTATTATTAAATAATTTTATATTTTAATACTTATATTAAATTCGTTAATAATTTTATTTACATACTTAGAAAATTTAAAAAATGTCACATTGTCAACCCGTGTCTAATCTCTATTAATTAATTATTATTAAATAATTTTATATTTTAATACTTATATTAAATTCGTTAATAATTTTATTTACATACTTAGAAAATTTAAAAAATGTCACATTGTCAACCCGTGTCTAATCTCTATTAATTAATTATTATTAAATAATTTTATATTTTAATACTTATATTAAATTCGTTAATAATTTTATTTACATACTTAGAAAATTTAAAAAATGTCACATTGTCAACCCGTGTCTAATCTCTATTAATTAATTATTATTAAATAATTTTATATTTTAATACTTATATTAAATTCGTTAATAATTTTATTTACATACTTAGAAAATTTAAAAAATGTCACATTGTCAACCCGTGTCTAATCTCTATTAATTAATTATTATTAAATAATTTTATATTTTAATACTTATATTAAATTCGTTAATAATTTTATTTACATACTTAGAAAATTTAAAAAATGTCACATTGTCAACCCGTGTCTAATCTCTATTAATTAATTATTATTAAATAATTTTATATTTTAATACTTATATTAAATTCGTTAATAATTTTATTTACATACTTAGAAAATTTAAAAAATGTCACATTGTCAACCCGTGTCTAATCTCTATTAATTAATTATTATTAAATAATTTTATATTTTAATACTTATATTAAATTCGTTAATAATTTTATTTACATACTTAGAAAATTTAAAAAATGTCACATTGTCAACCCGTGTCTAATCTCTATTAATTAATTATTATTAAATAATTTTATATTTTAATACTTATATTAAATTCGTTAATAATTTTATTTACATACTTAGAAAATTTAAAAAATGTCACATTGTCAACCCGTGTCTAATCTCTATTAATTAATTATTATTAAATAATTTTATATTTTAATACTTATATTAAATTCGTTAATAATTTTATTTACATACTTAGAAAATTTAAAAAATGTCACATTGTCAACCCGTGTCTAATCTCTATTAATTAATTATTATTAAATAATTTTATATTTTAATACTTATATTAAATTCGTTAATAATTTTATTTACATACTTAGAAAATTTAAAAAATGTCACATTGTCAACCCGTGTCTAATCTCTATTAATTAATTATTATTAAATAATTTTATATTTTAATACTTATATTAAATTCGTTAATAATTTTATTTACATACTTAGAAAATTTAAAAAATGTCACATTGTCAACCCGTGTCTAATCTCTATTAATTAATTATTATTAAATAATTTTATATTTTAATACTTATATTAAATTCGTTAATAATTTTATTTACATACTTAGAAAATTTAAAAAATGTCACATTGTCAACCCGTGTCTAATCTCTATTAATTAATTATTATTAAATAATTTTATATTTTAATACTTATATTAAATTCGTTAATAATTTTATTTACATACTTAGAAAATTTAAAAAATGTCACATTGTCAACCCGTGTCTAATCTCTATTAATTAATTATTATTAAATAATTTTATATTTTAATACTTATATTAAATTCGTTAATAATTTTATTTACATACTTAGAAAATTTAAAAAATGTCACATTGTCAACCCGTGTCTAATCTCTATTAATTAATTATTATTAAATAATTTTATATTTTAATACTTATATTAAATTCGTTAATAATTTTATTTACATACTTAGAAAATTTAAAAAATGTCACATTGTCAACCCGTGTCTAATCTCTATTAATTAATTATTATTAAATAATTTTATATTTTAATACTTATATTAAATTCGTTAATAATTTTATTTACATACTTAGAAAATTTAAAAAATGTCACATTGTCAACCCGTGTCTAATCTCTATTAATTAATTATTATTAAATAATTTTATATTTTAATACTTATATTAAATTCGTTAATAATTTTATTTACATACTTAGAAAATTTAAAAAATGTCACATTGTCAACCCGTGTCTAATCTCTATTAATTAATTATTATTAAATAATTTTATATTTTAATACTTATATTAAATTCGTTAATAATTTTATTTACATACTTAGAAAATTTAAAAAATGTCACATTGTCAACCCGTGTCTAATCTCTATTAATTAATTATTATTAAATAATTTTATATTTTAATACTTATATTAAATTCGTTAATAATTTTATTTACATACTTAGAAAATTTAAAAAATGTCACATTGTCAACCCGTGTCTAATCTCTATTAATTAATTATTATTAAATAATTTTATATTTTAATACTTATATTAAATTCGTTAATAATTTTATTTACATACTTAGAAAATTTAAAAAATGTCACATTGTCAACCCGTGTCTAATCTCTATTAATTAATTATTATTAAATAATTTTATATTTTAATACTTATATTAAATTCGTTAATAATTTTATTTACATACTTAGAAAATTTAAAAAATGTCACATTGTCAACCCGTGTCTAATCTCTATTAATTAATTATTATTAAATAATTTTATATTTTAATACTTATATTAAATTCGTTAATAATTTTATTTACATACTTAGAAAATTTAAAAAATGTCACATTGTCAACCCGTGTCTAATCTCTATTAATTAATTATTATTAAATAATTTTATATTTTAATACTTATATTAAATTCGTTAATAATTTTATTTACATACTTAGAAAATTTAAAAAATGTCACATTGTCAACCCGTGTCTAATCTCTATTAATTAATTATTATTAAATAATTTTATATTTTAATACTTATATTAAATTCGTTAATAATTTTATTTACATACTTAGAAAATTTAAAAAATGTCACATTGTCAACCCGTGTCTAATCTCTATTAATTAATTATTATTAAATAATTTTATATTTTAATACTTATATTAAATTCGTTAATAATTTTATTTACATACTTAGAAAATTTAAAAAATGTCACATTGTCAACCCGTGTCTAATCTCTATTAATTAATTATTATTAAATAATTTTATATTTTAATACTTATATTAAATTCGTTAATAATTTTATTTACATACTTAGAAAATTTAAAAAATGTCACATTGTCAACCCGTGTCTAATCTCTATTAATTAATTATTATTAAATAATTTTATATTTTAATACTTATATTAAATTCGTTAATAATTTTATTTACATACTTAGAAAATTTAAAAAATGTCACATTGTCAACCCGTGTCTAATCTCTATTAATTAATTATTATTAAATAATTTTATATTTTAATACTTATATTAAATTCGTTAATAATTTTATTTACATACTTAGAAAATTTAAAAAATGTCACATTGTCAACCCGTGTCTAATCTCTATTAATTAATTATTATTAAATAATTTTATATTTTAATACTTATATTAAATTCGTTAATAATTTTATTTACATACTTAGAAAATTTAAAAAATGTCACATTGTCAACCCGTGTCTAATCTCTATTAATTAATTATTATTAAATAATTTTATATTTTAATACTTATATTAAATTCGTTAATAATTTTATTTACATACTTAGAAAATTTAAAAAATGTCACATTGTCAACCCGTGTCTAATCTCTATTAATTAATTATTATTAAATAATTTTATATTTTAATACTTATATTAAATTCGTTAATAATTTTATTTACATACTTAGAAAATTTAAAAAATGTCACATTGTCAACCCGTGTCTAATCTCTATTAATTAATTATTATTAAATAATTTTATATTTTAATACTTATATTAAATTCGTTAATAATTTTATTTACATACTTAGAAAATTTAAAAAATGTCACATTGTCAACCCGTGTCTAATCTCTATTAATTAATTATTATTAAATAATTTTATATTTTAATACTTATATTAAATTCGTTAATAATTTTATTTACATACTTAGAAAATTTAAAAAATGTCACATTGTCAACCCGTGTCTAATCTCTATTAATTAATTATTATTAAATAATTTTATATTTTAATACTTATATTAAATTCGTTAATAATTTTATTTACATACTTAGAAAATTTAAAAAATGTCACATTGTCAACCCGTGTCTAATCTCTATTAATTAATTATTATTAAATAATTTTATATTTTAATACTTATATTAAATTCGTTAATAATTTTATTTACATACTTAGAAAATTTAAAAAATGTCACATTGTCAACCCGTGTCTAATCTCTATTAATTAATTATTATTAAATAATTTTATATTTTAATACTTATATTAAATTCGTTAATAATTTTATTTACATACTTAGAAAATTTAAAAAATGTCACATTGTCAACCCGTGTCTAATCTCTATTAATTAATTATTATTAAATAATTTTATATTTTAATACTTATATTAAATTCGTTAATAATTTTATTTACATACTTAGAAAATTTAAAAAATGTCACATTGTCAACCCGTGTCTAATCTCTATTAATTAATTATTATTAAATAATTTTATATTTTAATACTTATATTAAATTCGTTAATAATTTTATTTACATACTTAGAAAATTTAAAAAATGTCACATTGTCAACCCGTGTCTAATCTCTATTAATTAATTATTATTAAATAATTTTATATTTTATAGTTAGATTAAATTCGTTAATAATTATTAGTTACATAAAAAAAATCAAAAGACGTCGTACTCCCGTCTCATGTCGCATTGTATTAGTGTATAATCAATTTTTATTTATTATTATTATCATAGATTTTTGTGTTTAAATTGAATTCATTGCTAATACTTATATTATTGCAAATAACTCATAATTGACATATACAGAATATTTGAAAATTTGAGAATAAAATTATTTCAACTTATATTATAAATAAAATCTATAATTATTTTCATAATTAAGTGTTATTAATTAAAATTATTTCATATGTAATTTATCTTTAATTAATAT
Organism: Phtheirospermum japonicum; assembly: GCA_014905375.1. Lineage (NCBI taxonomy): Eukaryota > Viridiplantae > Streptophyta > Magnoliopsida > Lamiales > Orobanchaceae > Phtheirospermum > Phtheirospermum japonicum. The sequence continues at coordinate 490,191 of BMAC01000189.1, forward strand.
AACCAATTTAAATTTTCCTTACAAGTTATTTATGACTTATTTATATTTTTATAGTAGGAGAATAAAAGGAAAATATTGAAGTAGATAAAATATAATAAAATGAAAAGATTAAATTATGCGAGACATAATTAAAAAAAAAATAAGTAGATATTAGGCTCGAATCTAGGGGTGTAAGTAGAGACGGACACACTATGGGCCAAAGGGGGGCACTGGGCCCCCCCTGAAGTTAAAAAAAAATAAAAATCAAGGGTATATATATTTTTTCACATTCACATCTAAAAAATATAAGGAAAAAAATACTTACCTACTAAATAGAAAAAGTACAGAGAGAAGCCTAAATCTCTATTCTTCTTGTTGAGAAATTTATTCTTGGCAATAATTCCTATTTTGTTATTTGCCTTTCTTGGGCCCAAAATAAGTTAGGAAATTAGATTTAGGAATATATTATGTTTCCTAGTTTATGTTTAAGACTTTATTAGTTTCCTAAATTGTGTTTAGGATTTGTTTTGTCTTGTTTACCAAGTTTAGGATTGTAGGATTGTCTATTTAAGACATAAGAATCCTAAAGCTTGGAAGTACTTTACGCACGGGATTTTGAGAGAAGAAATCGACGCAAGATAAAGACGCACGACGAGCAAGAAAGAAGAACACGGAGAACTACTTGGAGCCATTGATCGTGATTAACAAGCTTTTCGAAGTTGCGTGACCGACGGAGAAGATCTTGCCATTCCGGCAACAAGTATTTAGTATCAAGTTTATTGATATTTAGTTTTCATATATTACTTCATATTTTTGTATTGAACGTGAACAAGAAAGTAATATAGTTTTCGGGTTTGTACACCCAAGTTCACAAGTATTTTACTTGTGAACTGAATTTGTTCTAACGTGTTCTTATATTTTATTTCCTTTGCATATATTTATTTTACTCTGGTCGATGTTGTTAACCAGTGTTGGTAAACATTGAATAACAATATCGTAAAAACTGAGACTTATTTTCAAAATCATAGACCTTCTAATTTTACAATTGGCATCTAGAGCGGGTTACTTAACCTTTTAAGTACTGATCCTTTTTGGTCTAGGTACTATGGATACTCCGAGGAAGAAGAGCATGGTTGCTACAGAGGATGTTAATGATTCTGAGTCAACTGAACCTGATCCATCCTTATTTACCAATATTGTGTGGGACGACGATGTCCATGTTGGTTTGCTTGCAAACAACATCGTGTGCCTGAATGCCGAGACCACTGATTATTATGAAGAATACGAGCAGCTGAGTGTTGACCACCAGAAATTGTTTGTCAGTTGGAGTAAATAGGTACTCAAGGCCAAAGAGCTCGAAAAAGAAGTAGAGAAGCTAACCAAAGAAGAGGATGATCAGCTTAACATAATTGTCCGCTTGGAAACGTCGCTCACCAAGAAGGATGCTGAGCTAGAAAATGTGAAAACCGAGTTGACAAAGGTTCAAGGAACCATCTCAAATCTCAACAAAGGCAAGGCCAAGGTGGATGAGATTCTGGAATCGAGTATCCCGAATTGTTCAAAATACGGGATTGGATACAAGCATGTTCAAAAGCCAATTTCAAGTCAAAAGGTGAAGTCGACCAAACGCCACAAGAGGAGAAGAGGACAATACGTGTGTCATCACTGTGGTGAATCAGGTCACATACGACCATACTGCTGGAAGCTTGTTGTCAAGCAAACTCATTTTAAAAGGTCAAAGCTGACTGCTGAATCCAATGTTGGTTTCCGTCATACCAACATCAATACCAACACCAAATTCAAACAAGTGTGGGTCAAGAAAAATAACGTCAAGTGCAATATGATCCATACCTCCCTGAAATCTCACGACCCTGGAGCCTGGTATTTTGATAGTGGATGCTCTAAGCACATGACCGGCTCGGAAGATCTCCTCTCGAATATTGTCAAGTTTAATGGAGGAAAGGTGAAGTATGGTGGAGGTGCAAATGGCCAAATCATTGGACAAGGAACCCTTCATGTACCTGGTATTGCAAAGTTTGAGAACGTGTTGCTAGTCAAAGGTTTAACGGCAAACTTGATAAGTGTTAGCCAACTGTGCGATGGTGGTTTCAATGTCAAGTTCAATCATGAAAAGTGTGAAGTCTATGACGAGGATGGTGCATGTATCCACACTGGTCAGAGGACTTCTGACAATTGTTACCAAATTATTGGTGATGTGTTATGAAGGTACAGGATGCTGGAAAGATTGACCATAGATGAAGATGCACATGTTAAAACTGAAGAAACTGGCGATGTTGGTTACGGTGATGGTTCTGGGAACTCAACATCAAGCCCAACATCGACTCAAGCTGATCCAAAATTAGACTCAGATTCAGATAAGACGTTTGCTCCAGTCACTCGTATTGAATCGATGGTAAGTGAGTTTATTACGAAAATGTCTGATACATTCGAGATGAGCATGGAAGGTAATCTCTCTTACTTTCTTAGTTTGAAAATTAAACAACTGGATGATGGTATTTTTCTTTCTGAGTCCAAATATGCTAAAAATCTTATATCTTGGTATAGCAAAAAACAGAATTGTATTTCTCTTTCTACAACTAAAGCCGAGTATATTGTAGCTGAAAGTGCTTGTACGCAGTTCTTGTGGATGAACCAAATGATAGAGGACTACGGTCTACATAGAAGAACATTGACTGTGCTCTGTGATACTTCCAGTGCCATTGATATCTCGAAAAATCTGGTCCAGCTTTCTCTAATCAAACACATTGATATAAGGTACCACTTTATTCGAGATTTGGTTGAGAGGAAGATAGTTAGCCTTGAGCATATAGGAACAGTCAATCATCTTGCTGACATCTTCACGAAGGCATTAGATTACGAGACCTTCTCTCGTTTGAGAAGAGATCTCGGTATGTGCATTGTCTAACCAATGTTGGTTTGTGATGTTGTGACACCCCTTATCAACATCAATCACAACAAATGTATACTTTTGCATGCATTTTTATCTTTCTTTTCATACACAATCATAATGCATTGAGTTTGATTGAAAGTGAAATAAGGTTCTGTGTTGCAATAAAAGTAATGGCAAAAAGAACCAACCTCTTCAATTGGGTGATTGTGGGGCTTGCCCGCAGAAACTTGTTTTCTCCCAGGTCCAAAAACAAGAGGTGTTAACAGTAATTGCTGAAGATCAAAAGATTCAAATCCCTTAAAGGATGAAGTAAATCTGGATACAAAAAGATCCAATCTTTAAATTTCACCTTCTTGAGAGATCTTGACGTAGTCATTAACTTGTGTTAAGGGGTAAGTTTCCATTGACTTCATCTAAGGCACTGTTGGTTTATAATGTTGTCAGTAATAAAAAGCAACATTGGATCAAGTCACTGAAATTATTATATATTTTTGTATAATCTTTTAGGTCATGATTTTTAGGCATCTCGTAGGACATTCATACTTTGTGAAGATGCCATCTTGCTGTGCGTGTTGTTGCTTGTGTTTTTTGTCTTTCTTGAATTCCTTAATTCTTGTTTTGAATCTTGCTAACCAAGTGTTTCAGTGGTGTTATAATCGGAGGATTGGACAGGTAATAAGAGGTTAATTTGGCGAGTGAAAAATTGCTTTGCAAAGAATTTGTTCAACTATGGTGATGGTTTATAAAAATCTAACTCTATCTCGGTTTTCTAAGTAGTTGAGATTTGTGGTTTTTATTTCCAAAATTGGGATGATGGAGTAGTTGAGTTGATATCGTGTGTCTTATTTTGAGAAAGAAAATTTTGGGTTTGGGGGGTTACTTTTTTCAGTTTATTCTTTATTTACCCATTTCCTTCCCTACTTCGGTCATCTTTACCCAAATTGACAAAGTTAAGGTTTTTACTTTTTCTTTCTCCAAATTTTACTGTCTACGACACTCGATTTTTTGTTTGTAGTTGTTTTTAGTCTCTTGCAGATTATCGAATTCACCATCACCCAGCAAAGCTCTAGAAACAGACTGTGCGTCTATCTAAAAAGAAAATTCCACCCAAAGAGAGAAAATAAGAAGTCCAAAGCTGCCGTGTCAGCCCATGTTGGTTCTGATGTTGTGTCACCGAAACTAACATCCCCTGCAGACAATCCTGCCTCCTCTCCAAGCTTCGATTCTGACAATGTTCCATCTGCCAGTGCACCGATGTCAACATTTGCCTCCGACCACTCTGCTAGCTCTGATGAGGCTCCGTCTCAAGCCGTCGAGATTGAAGACATGGAACCAACTCCACGAGGTTCTTGGCGAGTGAAGCTGAGGAGCTGTTCTTGGGATTTCAAAATCGGGGCTTGATTGCTGAGCGTCGAATCCCCTGTTGGTGTTTTCGTGAAGCAGAATCTGATTACCTTCTTTAGGCACCGAGGCACCTCTTCGAGCTGGTGTCATGTCTGATGTTGGTTCTGGTATTCCCAACATCAGTACCAACATAGTTCATTTTTCTGCTCCGTTTGTCCGAGCCCTTATTACTTTGTTTGTTAACCAGGTTGCACAGCACCATGAGCTTCGAATATCGTTTGTTGAGGTCCTTTTGCTTTCAGAACAAAAAGGGGGAGAAGTATGTAGAAGACGCTGTGGTTCGTTTTTGTTTCATTTAGGGGGAGTTTCTAATTCAGGGGGAGTTTTTATTCTTTTGATCATTTTCATGCGTCTTGGGTATTTTGTCCAGAAAGGCAAAAGGGGGAGATTGTTGAGGAATTTATTCTTGAGAATAATTCCTATTTTGTTATTTGCCTTTCTTGGGCCCAAAATAAGTTAGGAAACTAGATTTAGGAATATATTATGTTTCCTGTTTTATGTTTAAGATTTTATTAGTTTTCTAGATTGTGTTTAGGATTTATTTTGTCTTATTTACCAAGTTTAGGATTGTAGGATTGTCTATTTAAGACATAAGAATCCTAAAACTTGGAAGTACTTTACGCACGGGATTTTGAGAGAAGAAATCGACGCAAGACAAAGACGCACGACGAGCAAGAAAGAAGAACACGAAGAACTACTTGGAGGCATTGATCGTGATTAACAAGCTCTTCGAAGTTGCGTYACCYACGGAGAAGATCTTGCCATTCCGGCAACAAGTATTTAGTATCAAGTTTATTGATATTTAGTTTTCATATATTACTTCATATTTTTGTATTGAACGTGAATAAGAAAGTAATATAGTTTTCGGGTTTGTACACCCAAGTTCACAAGTATTTTACTTGTGAACTGAATTTGTTCTAACGTGTTCTTATATTTTATTTCCGCTGCATATATTTATTTTACTCTGGTCGATGTTGTTAACCAGTGTTGGTAAACATTGAATAACAACATCGTAAAATTGAGACTTATTTTCAAAACCATAGACCTTCTAATTTTACACTTCTCTCCCATCCCACTCCCAATTCTTTCTTCACAAACTCCTCTCTTGTGCCACCACCCCCCCACACAATCCCACCATTTATTTATTCACAAATTCTCAAACCATCTCCTCCCCGATTACAAACCTAGGGTTTATTGGATATTTGCATATTAGAGAAGTAAGATTTATCTTGATTAAGGTAAATTTAGTTTAATATTTAATTTTTTTAATTTTTTATTGTGAATTGCTTGTTCTAAATTCCTTTTCAATTATATTTGTCAATTATCACTTGGTTGGTGTGAATGATTAGAACATAATAGTTTATAGTTTGATTGAATATTTATAATTAATGATAATAACTTGTTTGTTTGTTTGTTTGTTTATGTATCTTATTTATTTTATTTTTCTTACATATATTTTTTATTTTCTAATATATTACATACTTAAATTAAAAGGTTAGATAATTATAATTTAATATATTTTTATTGTGTAGATTAAAATGATGTGTCAAATGTAAAGTATTTGTTGTTAATTAGTTATTAACTTAAGTTAAACTTTCTTTGTTTTTAGATAAATGGAACTCTTTTATAGCAAAATACGACCGACTGTGGAGGCACCATCTTCATCGATTAATGAATCTTTACTTGCTCAACCTCAAGCACCATCAAAGTAAGAGAACATTCAAGTTGATTTAGAAAGTTTTCCCAGTGATCCGGGATTACGACCTAATATCACAAGCTATCCACCAAACTTGATAGAGCAGGTTCGTAAATCTTATTTATTAAAAGGTCCATGTCAACCACGTGATCATAATTTTCCTCAAATAATGGATGTGGGTCGAAATCGTAAATTTGTTGTTTCTTGGTTTGATGAATATGGGAGTTGGTTGGAATATAGCATTGCAAAAGATGCATCATTTTGTTTATATTGCTATCTTTTTTCATCGGGATGTTGTGAAAGAGGACATGATGCATTTGTTTCTGATGGGTTTAATACTTGGCGCAAGAAAGAAAGATTGAGAGATCATGTTAAAATATAATAGTGATCATAATAAATGTAGATTGGCATGCCAAGATTTGATGAATCAAGCTCAACACATTGAAGTGTCTCTTGTTAAAGTCTCGAACCAATCCAAGCTTGATTATCGTTGTAGATTAAATACATCGATTGTTTGTTTGTGCTATCTTATTATGCAAGGATTATCTTTTCGAGGGAATGATGAGTCGGAAGAATCATAAATCAAGGTAACTTCATTGAGCTTTTGAAAGTTATTGCATCATGCAATGAAGAAATAAATAATATTGCACTGAAATATGCTCCAGAAAATCTCAAACTCACATCTCCTAGGATTCAGGAAGATATAATAAATGCAGCTGCATTTGAGACAACAAAAGTTATCAATTATATTGAAATGACTTTTTCTCCATTTCAGTTGATAAGTGTCGAGATGCTTCTGTGAAAGAGCAAGTGGGAGTTGTGCTACCTTATGTGAATAAGACTGGATGTGTCATTGAACGTTTTCTTGGTCTTATACATGTTAGTGATACAACTGCAACATCACTTGAGAAGGGTATTGATTCTATGTTCTCTACTAATGGTTTGAGCATTGCTAGTTTGAGAGGTTGGGGATATGATGGTGCAAGCAATATGAGAGGTGAATTTAATGGATTGAAAAGTTTGATATTTAAGAGGAACTCTGTTGCTTATTATGTCCATTGCTTTTCTCATCAACTTCAACTCACAGTTGTTGCTGTTGCTAGAAAGCATACAAATATTTGGTCTTTTTGTAATACCATCACACGCTTATATAATGTTGTTGGAGGTTCTTGTAAGCGTAGAGATATGCTTCGAGAGAAACAAAGGGAGAAGATCATTGAAGGGATTACAAATGATGAAATCAAAACTGGAAGAGGATTGAATCAGGAAATGGCATTGAAGCGGCCGGGAGACACTCGTTGGAGTTCTCATTATGGTACTTTCATTAACTTAATGCATTTATTTTCACATGTTATTTATATTATTGAGTATGTTGGAGAGAGTGGTAATGATGATGTACAGAGGGCCGATGCCATTGATTGTTAGATATTATGCATCGCTTTGAGTTTGTATTTGTGCTACACCTTATGAGACGAATCTTGGGGATCACTCATGAACTTTCTCAAGTTCTAAAAAAGAATGATCAAGACATTGTTAATGCAATGAATCTTGTTAAGGTATCGAAAGCTCGTTTGCAAGCAATGAGAGATAATGGTTAGGAGACTTTGTTAAGTGATGTTTCCAAGTTTTGCAACAAACATGAGATAATTGTGATAAATATGGAAGATGAGTATGCAGCTCGAGGAAGAGTAAAGCGTAGAAATGAAAAGATGACGAATCTCCACCATTATCAAGTTGAATTATTTTACTCGGTGATTGACATGCAATCTCAAGAATTAAATCAACGTTTTGATGAGATAAACACATAATTACTTTTATGCATGGCATGCTTTGATCCTAGAGATTTATTTTCGGCATTTAATAAGAAGAAGTTACTCAGTCTTGCAAAATTCTACCCATTTGAATTTTCTGAAGTTGATTTGTATGAACTTGAAAGTCAACTTGAGAACTTTATTTTTGATGTACGTTTGAATGGAAACTTCTCAGAAATATCAGGGATTGGAGGTCTTGCTCAAAAGTTGGTTTCTACAAGAAAACATGTTGTTTTTCCATTGGTTTATTTGTCGGTCAAGTTGTTTTTGATTCTACCAGTTGCTACTGCTACAGTAGAAAGAGCTTTTTCTGCAATTAATTTCATCAAGAGTTCGCTACGCAGTTGAATGAGAGATCAACTGTTGAATGATTGCTTAGTGTCTTACATCGAGAGAAATATATTTATGAATATTTCTAATGAAGTTATTATGCAGCGGTTTCAGAGTATGAAAAATAGAAGAGAAATGCTATTATGTAATCATTTTTAGTTATTAGTTTGAGAATTTTGATGTGTATTTGGAATTATGACTTTATTAAAAAATATTTACTCTTAGTTTCATTTGAAATATTTCATATTATTTTTTGTATTGTATGTTTGGCCCCCCTCAGTAAAAATTATGCGTCCATCATTGGGTGTAAGTGAGATGAGCCGGCTCAAGAGCTACTCGGGATCGACTCAGAAAAAGCTCGAAATCGACTTGAGGCTAATCGAGCCGAGCTACTCAAGTATATATCGAGCTCCAACTCGAGCTCAGTGATACTCTACTCTGTAGGCTCGCGAGCCTAATTGAGTTTTGATAGATTTACCATTTTATCCTTATTATGTTACTTATTTACATATACACTCAAAATATATAATAAAAAATTAATATTAAGTATTTTATTTTATGCCTTTTAGATTTTTTTAATATTAATATTATGTAACTCGAATCGAGTCAAGCCAAACTTGAGCTTTCCGAGTTTCAAACGAGTCGAGCTCGAGTTTGAAAAAATTAAACTCGTTCGAGCTTGAGTTTCGAGTTTTACAATGAAACTCGAGCTCGACTCGGGTCGATTATACCCCTACTCGGATCACGTAAACAAGGAAGCACCAAGTTTTCATTTGTCAAATAAATCATACAAGTTGAATATTAAAAACTTAAAATAAAAAATAACCACAAGAAGTAAGCCCCGTTCAGTTCTGTAAAATAACAGAGTGAATAACTGTTGGGTATATTGGCCAAATTGATCCCAGCAAGGCGGCCAACTAGGCTCCACACACGTCTCAGCCCAGCCGCCCTATCACTAGGAGTTGCATCGTTCCCAAGCCTGCTGCATCTCTGCAGAGTGTGGCCCGGGGACTTTCCTGGGCCTAGGTCCGACAAGGATCCACGGCCCATTCACTTCTTCTCGTGGTTTGTGTCATGTCTAAGCGTCTGGCTCATTCATAATTTCCAATGTGGGAAAAAACATACTAGTCCTAAATATTGTAATAACCTCCTAAGAATTCGAAGTATTAATAACAAACCAATATTATATATTATAATAAAGTGTTCTATTTCCTAAAGAACAAAGCACTCGAACTATATATATGCTATACAAAGTGCAAGTACATCATGTATAACGTTCACAAGCCATCAAACTCGCATCGACAAAAAAACATTTAAATACTTTTTCTTAAGTTGAGGAAAAAAACACCACAGGGCTCTAATTTATGTCAGTATTTACGAACAAATTGAATCGCACAAAAGCCGATGACCATCAAAAGCATCAATTTTACCTACACCTGAGAAGAGTCGACGGTTAAACCAGAATTTGTTGCCCATTAAGTCCACGAACGATCATACACCGGAACATCAATCTCCCCTAGTCGATCAAGGCCCTGAAAAACAAACCCATACATGTTTATTTTGCATGATCATATCCACTAGGAAATTAATATATACTACAACTGTAAAGTTGTAATGAGCTACTTTTCATTCTTGTATTGAACAAAAATAACAAATAGTAATAAAAAGAAGATGGGACTGACCAATGCTAAAATTCATGCAGTCCTGTAAAAGAATCACAGTACCTAATCAAATTTCATTGAGCAGAAAATGCAAACATCAAGATATTATTTCGCCAGTTGGCAGCGGTGTAAGTTTGTTATTGAGTAGCAATAAAATTTCTATCATTCAAAAAAAAAAAAAAGACTTCTATTGCTGGGAATGACATAATGAAGTATCAACTGAAAAAACAAATTTAATAAAAAATAATAAAAATCTAACCTTCCTGCTCGAATCTATTCTTCAGCTCAGCTACAGGAAAGAGTGTCTGAGAGCCATCCAACATCTGTAATAAACCGCATAACACGTTTAATTAATTAATGCCAGTTAATTGCTTCACAACTTATATTGTGACGACAAATGAAAGGAAGTCAAGTCAACATCCATGGAAAAGGATAAAAAGTGGTGAGAGAAAAAAACAAGCACTCAAAATAAATTCATTTCATATTTGAGCATATCGTTCTGAATACACAATATGGAATTTTGAAAAGACTTAAACTAGTTCACCTTTTAATGAAAAGAAAAAATTCTGTCTCACAATTTTATTCGTAATTCTTGAGAAAAGCAAATACAAATAATAAAATTCGTATATATACCACAGGTGTGTATTAGCACTAGGATACAAATAATAAACCTACGAAAATCAATTTAAATGATATTCACAAGGAGCGCATCTTACATTAGTAGTTTGATCTGATATGCCATCAAGATCAAAGAAAAGTGCACCAGGAATATGTGCAACCTGTTCAGAAAGACAATATATGAAACTATGATACAGGAAATTTACTCTAAAATAGCAGTGTCAAACAAATATCAATGTAGCAATATAATAAATTAAATGGTTGAAATTTGAAAAGCCTGTAAAGAAAAGGAAACAGTAAAAAAAAAAGAAAAAAAGAAAAAGAAAAGGTTTGTTGAATCGTGTTCGAGCTTTAAAGAGAAAAAAGTTTGTTGGAACGTTTATTGCGAGAAGCCTTTTCATTGGTGTGCAGGTAATATAATGCAACACGTGACCAATAAAAGAGGACGTTCAGCAAGTAAATAAAACGACTTTTAGTCCTTCAATCGGTTGGTTATATATTTAATAATGTAAGGTGCATTCATTTTATTTGAATTTTATAGGAATATAACTAATTTATTTGTAAATAGAATTAAAATAATTTAAAGCCTAGCATAGATATTATTAAGGATTAATATACTGATGTGATACATTTCAAAATCACATTCGCTATCCCCATTTTCTTTTAAATCATATTTGTACGTACTATAATAGCATTTCCGGTTGAACATGTCTCAAAAGATTGATGTTTTACGGACACATAAAACACACATATTTTTTTTATATAAGACCCACGTATTATTCAGTTTATTTAAATCACTTTTTACATTTTTCAATCACCTTTTTCTTCTCTTTTTCTTCACCCTAACGAGGCATGGTCCCATATAATGTCTCAAAATAAACTTTCATGAGACCATGTTCATAGCATTTTATTATTATTTCTCAATTTATCTCTACTCACTCTCTTCTTAAGCATCAAATAGATCTTGCAAATTAGATTTACTCTAAGAACTGCAATTTTGGTCCGTCAATTTCAATTCATTACAAATGTGATCTTATAAGCTCCAGGTTGTCGTAATATTGATCCAAAATTTTATTTATTCCAAAAACACCCTTAAGCACCGAAAATGCCAATAAAATTTACATGAACGGTTCAATCGTTGTCGCTATTTTAACTAAAGACAAAACTATGAAAGACCAAAATCAAGAAATTAAAGTACAAAAATATCAATTCTTAAAATTTAAAGAACTAAAATTGCAATTAGCCATTTACAACTCCATTTTGCATTTTTCAACTCCATTTACAAGTATCCTTCGTAAATATAGCCCAAGAAGTAAATAATCCCAAGTATAGATGTTAAATGAATGCAACACAAGTAAAAAAAGAATTTTATTACGCAACAAGTTTGGGACAAGAGCATCTCCAATTGATTCGTGTCTCATTTTCGCAGTTCAATTTTACTTCGAAACAACAACTCAAACTCAAATTTTCATTTGCCGCAAAAATCTTCTCTCTCTTCACCATTCTTTTTAGTGTTATTCATCAAGGCAAATATGCATTTTTTTAAAATTTCTTTTACAAACTTAGTTTTTATATTTTATAATATTATGAATTCTGTTGTAAATTGGATTAATTCTAATTTAATGGTACAGCGTAAATTCGTGTTAACGAATTGTATAAGCTTAATCTACGTATCGTGTAGATAATTATAGCTTTTTGAATTTCTCAAATCCATTTATTGGTGAGTGAGAAATGGTGTTTGGAAGTTGAATATGTGCTTTTATGCGTTTTCGTTTATCCCACATTGATAGTTATTCAATGTGGAAGGGAGTTTAAAAGTGTTTAACTTTTAATGAGTGGACATCAAGTGGGCCAACGGGTA
>BMAC01000189.1:529994-552876 GCA_014905375.1 Phtheirospermum japonicum
CGGTTTTTGGCTATTCGTCTCCAAAAGATAAAAACGACTTCGTCCCGTAATATCACAGCACCGTGAATATCAGGGTCCGGCGAAACTGGATAGAAAATGGTCCTGAGCTAACGTAAAGAAATAAAAATGCAGAATATGTGAATGCAGTATGCTGGAGTTCTCCTGCTTTTTCAGGTTATTTTCTCGTGGTATGGAAAGTTGTTTGGTCCAAAGTAACCGCTCCATGCAAGTCCCAGGGCCCGGGCTCGGGCTCGGGCTCGGATCCGCCTCGGATCCGCCATCGGCTTCCGCCGAAGGCGGACTGGCGAACCCAAGTCCAAGAGCCCGCGTGAGCTTCGTTTACACAAAGTCCACACAACCCGCTGGGCCCACTTGATGTCCAATCATTAATAGTTAAACCCTTTTAAACTCCCTTCCACATTGGATAACTATCAATGTGGGATAAACGATAAGGCTTAAAAGCACCTATCCAACTTCCAAATACCATTTCTCACTCACCAATAAATGGAATTGAGAAATTCAAAAGGCTATAATTATCTACACGACACGTAGAACGAGCCTATATAATTCGTTAACACGAATTATCGCTGTACCAATTAATTAGAATAAATCTAATTTACAAACTTTAATTAGAAAAAATTCTAATTATTAACAGTACTTGTAGTAGTTAAGGGGAAAATAGGTTAGGGTATGGGATGACAAGAGAACTGAGTGAGTGGAAGTGAAGAATCTTATGTTTTTGATGTGAGTGTGCGTGTGCGTGGTGTATACGTTATATATACATGTAGTATTGTGTGGGGGTATTTTCCGGCGAACTGGATAGAAAATGGTCTGAGTTACGTAAGAAATAAAAATGCAGAAATATGTGAATGCAGTATGCTGGGAGTTCTCTGCTTTTTCAGGTTATTATTTCAGCGTGTCTATTCAAACGCAGTCAGGTGTTTGGTCAAAGTAACGTCCATGCAATAATAAATAGCATGACGTTTGACCTGAACGGTCAGGAGTTACAAAATTCAAATGGGTCAAAACCACATGCGGCTATGCAATAATAAATAGCATGACGTTTGACCTGAACGGTCAGGAGTTACAAAAAATGATTCAGGAGTTAAACCCGCACGTGGCTAAAAAGTTAGCTAGGGTTGAACCAGAACCCGAACCCCACACGGACCATCACAATCGGACCAATTGCCCAAGACCCAAGACCCAAGTCCCAAGTCCCAAGTCCCAGGCCCAGGCCCAGAGCCCAGGACCCAGGACCGAGGTCCGGGTCCGGGACCGGGACCGGGCTCGGGCTCGGGCTCGGCTTCGCCGAAGGCGGACTGACGAACCCAAGTCCAAGAGCCCGCYTGAGCTTCGTTTACACAAAGTCCACACAACCCGCTGGGCCCACTTGATGTCCAATCATTAATAGTTAAACCCTTTTAAACTRCCTTCCACATTGGATAACTATCAATGTGGGATAAACGATAAGGCTTAAAAGCACCTATCCAACTTCCAAARACCATTTCTCACTCACCAATAAATGGAATTGAGAAATTCAAAAGGCTATAATTATCTACACGACACGTAGAACGAGCCTATATAATTCGTTAACACGAATTATCGCTGTACCAATTAATTAGAATAAATCTAATTTACAAACTTTAATTAGAAAAAATTCTAATTATTAACAAAAAGTGGCTGCAATAAATCTTGCCATGGTTCTCAAAGAGCCAGAGTTATCATATCTCCACTAAAAAAAGGTGTAATGGTTTTCATAATTTGTTTGCTTCTTGTAAATTATGCTTCCTATTTTTGTATGTGTTGTGTGTTGCTGATATGTTAATAGTCAATGATATTCTATAAATTATTTTATTTTGGCCATTGAAATTATGCTAAGATCTCAAGTTTTGGAGTAAAGCGCCAAATAAAATTGGTGGAGATCATAGAACTTTCACAACTCTGAGTTGGTTATTTGTTTTGAGGATATAAATAAAATATAAATATATTTGTGGACGATTTAATTAGTGAGTGTCACTCTTTCTTAATTGAAATTCCAAATGACAAAGTCGGGAAATATTATTTTTGGAAAAATAATTTTCCTCTTTATTTTTCTAAATTCATTTCCTGATTTACCATTTATGTATTCAAAGATTTTACTCTAATTCTACGTGTCAAGACCTCAGGGCTCAGACCCTCACCCCATTTCTCTCTCTCCCGCTAAATTCTCCATCTCCTGAATTTGTATCAAATTTGGTGTAGATACATAAATTAATTGAATACGGCTAATATTCTCCCTTGGAAATTCGTGAAGTATTCAAATCCTCCTTACAAATTCGTTGAAAATGCACGTCTATGTTGAGATTCAGGGTTTCAGCTGAAAATGGGAAGCGATTTAATATTGGGCGCTCATCAATATCCTGAATGAGATATTAGAATGCAAGCCCCACCATTGATTCAGTGAAATTATGCTGGACTACGACCGATTGCTTTGGAAATTCTATATTCATTGACCTTTCGTAGGTAATCAGTGCTAATTTTGATTAAGAAATTGATCATATCAGTCGGATCCCTTTTCTTTTTCTATTATTATGGTTCCCTTTTCTTTTTCTATTATTATGGTTTGGGTAATTTTGGTTCATGCATTGCTTCTTTGAATCTGCTTTTCCATGTTTTTTTTCGGATCTAAGTATTTTTTTCCCGTATTTTTTAAAAAATTATTATTTGTTCCTATTGTTTTATTTCCTCTATTTAAATTTCATGGAAATTTAGGGGAAAAAAATCTGCAGTTGCCAGACTCGTGTAGGGACAATTATCTCACTTTTCATGTTGATTATTTGATTATGTCTCACTCACCATTTTCATTTCCAAATGCAATTGTCAAATAAGTTTTGACCTGATTTTCCCATTATACAGCTTTCGGCTGTAAGGAGGCATCCATGGGCCCTCTCCAACCAGAACCAAATTTCAATGACAACATCGATGAAACCGAGTTATATTCCGTTTCTTGGAACCAAGATTACGGCTGCTTCGCCGCAGGTACTAGTAGTGGTTTCCGTATATATAATTGCGATCCATATAAGGAAACATTCCGGCGTGACTTAAATGGCGGACGGTTTAAGATCATCGAGATGCTTTTTAGATGCAACATATTAGCACTCGTCGGCAATAAAGAGAATAACGTTATTATCTGGGATGATCATCAAAGCCGGTGCATCGGCGAGTTCTCATTTAGAACTGAGGTTCGTGCGGTCAGACTGAGGCGGGACCGGGTTGTGGTCGTCCTCGAGCACAAGATATACGTTTACGATTTTATGGATCTTAGGCTTATTCATCAAATAGAGACGTTGGCGAACCCTAGAGGGCTCTGTTGTCTCTCGCACCACGTGAATACGTCCGTGCTGGCCTGTCCGGGTTTGAGAAGGGGACAGGTCCGGGTCGAGCATTTTGGTCTGAATATGACGAAACTAATCGACGCTCATGATTCCAACGTTGCTTGCTTGACGTTGACGATGGACGGGCTGCTTCTTGCGACCGCGAGTGTGAAAGGCACTCTGATAAGGATTTTCAACACGATGGACGGAAATTTGTTACAAGAGGTAATGTGTTGTTATTACAATGCGTCTTTCAAGTTAACAAAATTTTGTGTTAATAAAACTTTCTAGCCATTTACCTTGGCAAGGCGTATTTAGCCCTATTTGTCCAAAACATGTTTTTTGGCCCTTATGACCAAAATATTGTATATACATCAAGTAGAGCTGTGAAAATGGCCGTCCGGGAGCACACCAAACCAAATGAAAAATCAGGCTGGGCCAAAATTTTTGGAATTGTTATTTTCATGGCCCAACCCGGCCCAAAGTATAAATATAGAAGAAAAATGACACAGTCCAACTTTGATGAGTCCGGCCCATTGGGCTTATGGGTCGGGCCAAAAAGCTCAATTTTTTGGGGGCTAAGAAACTTTGACCCGGGGCGGGTCAAAGGTCGGCATCTCTAACATTGAGATTTTAGTCTCGATATTGATGTTTTGTTTACATGGTTGTTCATATAATCTCTCTTAATATAGGCTCTATTTATGTCGAACAAATTTTTTGTATTTTGTTTTTCATTGTCATTTCAAATGAAAATGTGGGCGGGCCATATTTTTTTGGGATAATTATATCATGGCTTAACCCGGCCCAAGGTGTAGAAGTAGGAAAAAATGACACGGGCCAGCTGCTTTGAGTCCGGCCCATTGGGTTTACGAAATTTTGGGGTTAAGAAACTCTAGCCCTGACCGGGCCAAAGAGTGACAGCTCTAACATTGGGATTGTAGTCTCGATGCCCAGACAGCAATCTCGCCGCGAAACGAAAGTAATGGTAAAATGGGCAGTTCAGCATAAATTGGCTTAAAAACATCTTTGGCCAAGATAAAGGGCTAAAAAAGTTGGGAGCTGAAAATATATTTTCTAGTTTTCTCTCTCGACCTGGATGAGGCCATTGAGGAAGGCAATGTCAATCCAATGTTGCTACTTAAACCATTTATTGATACTGATGCTTTGTTTACATGATTGTTCATATAATGTCTCTTATTATAGCCTCTATTTGACAGTGTTGAACTAAATTTTCATTTTTCTTTATTGGCATTTGTTGTTGCCAAAGGTGCGTAGAGGTGTAGACAGAGCGGATATATATAACATTGCCTTGTCTCCAGACATTCGGTGGTTGGCTGTGTCGAGTGACAAAGGCACTGTTCATATATTTAGTCTCAGGGTGCGGCTGATGATTGGTGAGGACAGCTCAACCGATGTAACTTTCAATCAGAATTCATCAAACTCTCTTGTTGATCCTCTAATTTCTCAAAGTAATGGTGCTAATCCTTGTTCATCGTTATCTTTCATGAAAGGTAAGACGATTCTGTATTCAAAACTTCTTCTGCCTACTAATTCTATATATGTTCCGACATTGTAAACTGAAACTGTTTGTTTAATTTCATTTTTTTTAAATTTTGAACTTGGTCAGGGGTTTTACCTAAATATTTCAGCTCAGAATGGTCATTTGCCCAGTTTCACTTGCCCGAATGCACACAGTTTATCGTAGCATTTGGCTCTCAAAACAATGTCGTTATAGTCGGCATGGATGGGAGGTAAGACCAGCAAATATCACTCGAACTTGAATTTAACGTGATGCTCTCATTAGTATATTAGAAAAACAAGGTGGGCCAAGAGTCCTTGAAACTCGGCCAACTAATCGCTCTGTGTTTTGTTCTTCCTCAACCATCAGTTTCTACAGATGCAGCTTCGATCCGGTGAACGGAGGAGAGATGGTGCAGCAAGAGCACATTTGCTTTCTTAAAGCTGAAACCAGACCTACATAGTGTTTGTGTATATATTATATTTTCTATTTATCATATAATTACAAAAACTAACATTGAGGTTTTGGATAATTACAAAAAGGCCTATCAAGTTTTAAAATTATATTAAACCCATTGAGGTTTGAGTTTTGTCTTACATTTTACCCCATTCATGAGTTGACCGACGCAGATTGATTACGTCGTCAAATGTCTTGTAGCTCTCAATGTTTTCAAATGTTACAGATGACCCAATATCTTGGTTGATTATTTGTTATGCATAACAGAATTTGCGTAGTACAGTTTATTTGTCATATTTATATTTTCAATGTTTTTTTTTTTTTTTTTCTAATCAAAATTCAATGTTATTTTGCTAATTTTACCACTATTTTTATTATATTACAATTTTAATTTTTTAAATGAAAAGATATTATTATCCTTTGATACTTATACGAAATAATAATACCAGAAAAAATTGCATGAGCGTTGTTAACGAAGAATATTCTTATGAAAACGTGAGTAGACACTAACATTAATGACTATACTAGATATATGAATTATAAAGTAAATGAAATGATTAAATTACTTATTTAAAAGATTAATTATAAATTACTAAATTCATCCCTCGTTTTATTAAATTATTATAAATTTTTATCAGATCCACCTCTTATTTGTCTCATCGCAGGGTATATGATAAATTTCATCTATGAGTACCAAAACATATAAAACAAGAAAATCCAGTAAATTGAAAAGGCCTTTCTCCACTCCAGCGCGCTTAAAAACCGCCTTTTAATAGGAATATCATTTTCTTTTCTTTCTTTTTTCTGGTAAGAAAAAATAGAAAGACCACAACTATCATGCGCCTCTATTAAATTAATTCCAACTTCCCCACTGAAATTCCTCGTATTACAGCCAATCTTCATGAAAAGGCTAAATGTAACTGTGTAAGTTTTGGGAAATGAAAATTTTAACATAAAATCTTGCCATGGATGAAACTCGAAAAGAGTTCATAAAAATTACTCCATTGTTAAAAACATAATATAGCCTGATCTAAATTTAGAAAATTTCGGAGCCAAGATCCTTTTAAAACTCAAGGTAATTTACTTACCCATCAAATAAAATTTCAAAGCTATACCAAAAATCTCACTCATTTCATACATAAATCAACCATAACCATGAACAACGGCAGCAAACCAGATCAGAGGCCAGCGGCCTCCATCTTCAAGGTCCTGATGAGCCTACTCGTAAGTCTTTAAACTCAAACGTGAACATATCAATTGATTTTTCGTATATTGTAAAGAGAAAATTACGTTTTTCTTTCCTTTATTATTTTTCCTTCTTTCTATCTATGTATAGAGACGCCACTAGTACCGTCTTATTTTTCCCGGAACTAACGAACAAAGCTTGCGTGGCGAAAATGTCACGTTAAGAATCAACAGTTCTGGGAAATGAAGGTGGAGAAAATGGAGATATAAATTAAAGTTTTTTTTTATCACAAAAAAATGTTTATTTTAAATTATTTTGAATATGGTTGATCAGTAAAATGTAGGATGAGATTAGCCACATCCCTTCCTAAAATTGTTCAAGATGATTGAAATCTCGATACTTTTAGTTTAGAAATTTGCATTTTTTTACTTTTAATATTGAAAAATGAGTAAAAATATCCCACAAGATTCAATTTTTGCATTTTTTTATTTCAAAAGTATTAAAAAAAGAAAAAGAAAAAAGGGACTAATAAAAGTGCAATTTCAAAGAGCACAAAGCTCTATTTTTTCTCAACTCCCAGAAAATGAGAAAATTGCAGTAGTTCCAAAAATTAACAGGGAAAAAGAAGAAATTATTGCTTCTTTCTCTAGTCAATTTTTTTTCAAGACATGAGCATCACCGCAGCATATGGAGCTCACCAGTTTCCCTTTCTCACCCTTCCAAAATTACATAATTTCTCTCACTACAAAAATTCACTGGTTTTACAGCATTACAAGGGTGCCTCCAAATGGGACCCATCTCAGTTCAAGTTTCTTGTAAGCGCTGCTGCTGCTGCTTCTTCTTCCCCACTGGGTGGCTCTGGTGCAGAATATACCGGTAACAGTTTTATGATTTTCATTTTTTTTAAAATTGTTAGATAAAGTTTGAACTAGTTGCTACCATCATATCATCTATATGTTAAATTATGAATCTACTCGGGCAATTTTCTTTTATCGCACGTTTTTGTCAACAAATTAGCTGATTAGGGTTAGTTATGGCTCAACTAGCACGCATTATTTATTATGAAAGGTAGATTATAGCTCGATAACTGTTCTCCATAAACTGTACATTTAAACGTGCCAGCTTCATTTTTTCAACTTGAGAGCTGAAAAAATATTTCTCATTTTTTTTTTTTTACCATGAATTCGAATATCTACACTTTCTGGCGTGCTCAGGTGTTTACAACCGCTCGCGCTCATGATTTCGACGAGTCTCTCATTGGTACAACAATTGCTTTACCAAAACATGTTGATCCTAATTTTGTTTGAACAAATGAAATATTGAAATTTATGACTAAACTAAAAAAGGAACTCTTACTCTTTTCGTGAAAAAAAACAAAGAAAGTGTAACTTCTGATGGATTAAAATGGGACCCATCTCATTTCTTGTTCTTTTTTCCTCAAAAGCCCATTTGGGAACTTAAGTTCTTGCAAGTGTTGTTTCTTCTTCTTGGCTCTGGTGCAGAAGATTCTAGTAAAAGTTTTACTATTTCAGTTTCCTTATAGGATGTGATATCTTTGTGAGGTTGTGTACAATACATACAGTAATAGCGAGAGTTTCAAATTCTCACCGGCTCATTTAGTGGTTTCCTTTTGTACCATTCTTTGTTATACCTTTTTTGTCGGGTAAATCATGATTTACTCTGATTTTTTTATGGGTTGTTCTTGTATTAATAATGCTCTTGGCCGTGGAGAGTAAGGCAAGATTAGCATTCTCAGCTGATTGGCAGGATGATTTATTTATCATTGATGATAAAATTGTTGTTATTGACAGGATGCAAAATTATTTTTGGATCATTATGAAAATTATAAATTTATTGTTTTTCTGTGAGCACTGAAAAGCGGAATCACTGAATCACCCCAAATAAAATTTTGTTTAATTTCATTTCCTTGACTTTTGATTTCTTACGTGTGTTTAAATACTTCAGAGCAACTGCATGGATCAAGACCTAAGCAAAAACCGAAGCAAATAGCTGGCATAGATCAAGAGGAAGTAGACGATCCAACGCTTTTAGCCGATTCTGATAGCTGTTTCTGCGAATTCAATGGGGTCCACATACACCACAAGATATTTGATGCCGAATTGTCAGCTCCGGACACTTTAGTAGAAAAATCAACTCCACAGTCTCTTGATTCTACCAAAAGGGTTAATTTTCCTATGATTTTGTTGCACGGATTTGGAGCCTCGCTGTTTTCATGGAACCGAGTCATGAAACCTCTAGCCCAGGTCGCTGGTTCTAAAGTTCTTGCATTTGATAGACCGGCTTTTGGACTGACGTCAAGGGTAAATGCTATTAAGCACTCGTCATCTGGTAATCATGATTCCCGACCCTTGAATCCGTATTCAACGATGTTCTCTGCCTTGGCCACATTGCACTTTGTCGAGTTCTTGGCTGCTCAAAAGGCTATTCTCGTGGGGTATATTGTACATGCGTCTCTTTATAATTTAAAGTTGTATAATATTATTTTATAATCTAAAATACAAATACAACCCCTAAAAATTTCCAAGTCTTCGGTACTGTGAGTCTATTTACATCTTACAATGTCCTTTTGTATTGTGAAAAAAAAAAAGATGTTTTCTTTCATTCCAAAATAAATTTATACACTTTTTAAATTATATAGGTATATTTTTAAGAGTGACGAAATAATTTTCGTACTTAACCAATTACTTGAAGATTGTCAGGCACTCTGCAGGAGCTCTTATAGCTGTGGATGCATATTTCGAGGCACCCGAGCGTGTAGCTGCTTTGATCCTTGTTGCACCAGCAATTATTGCACCGCTCGCCATGCGGAATATCGTCAGAGATAACAAAGATGGAATCAAAAATCAAGTCCAGGGAAACAGCCCAGATTCAAATACGTTTGGGAATCTATTTTTCAGATTTTGCAGTATTTTATCAAAGTTGACTAAAATCATTGCAGAGGTGATCGTGCGTATGGTGAAAGGGATGGCTGTCATGATAAGCTCTGTTTATAAGAATGCTCTATCAGCAATCCTACGTTCTGCATTTGGTGTTATGGTGGTAATTCAAAATATTTTTTTTTCAGTAATTTAAGAACACATGAAATGCATTTTGAGAATTATTGCAATATTCAGTCTTTACACACTTGTATAAAAATATATGGCCTGTAATACATGTCCTATTTTATGTGTCAGGTGAGGATGATAAGCAGCAAATTTGGTATACAAGCCGTTCGCGCTGCATGGTATGATTCAAATCAAGTTTCCGATCATGTTGTACAAGGCTATACAAAGGTAACTACTTGCTGCTATTCCTTTTGTCTGAGATGGATGATGCCTACTCTCTATTCAACGTTTAGCAAACTTAATTTGTTGTCAAATATCCAGCCAATGAAGGTCAAGGGCTGGGACAAGGCACTAGTGGAATACACGGTGGCGATGCTAACAGATTCTGCATCTGAGCCGAAAAAGCTTAGTGAAATCTCATGCCCAGGTTTAAGAATCAATCATCTCTTTTCGTTTGGCCTACTTGATCTGTTTGTTGAGCAACTTGTGCATAATAGTTCCTTTTCTAGGTTTCATATCATTTATAATTATACATGTTGCTTTGAACTTCAAGATATAGGACTTTATCATCTCATGTGCATAAATACTGATTTTTGGTTCGAAAGATTCCTGTGTATTTTATTAGTTTGGACGTTTTATTAATCATGAAATGATTTCTCGAAACTGTCCTGTTTGTTTTTAAAAAAAAGATTATCTTTCTGGTTGAAGGCATAATATAAGGGTTAATTACAAAAACCCCCAACTATCTTTCAAAATTACGAACAACACCCCTGAGATTTTATTTTTCTTATACTTACCCCCATTCGTAAGCAAAAAGCATTTGAAATAAAAACCTTCACATTTATAAAAATATTAACGCTTACCCCTTAATTTTAACAGACAATCAGGCCTCGGTGGGTTTTTTCTGTAATTAGGTCAAACCTTGATGTACGTTTTGTAATTATCCCATAATATAATTTTTGACTAGCATTTACTTAATGCACGCAGTTCTGATCGTTACGGGTGATACTGATCGGCTCGTCCCCTCTTGGAACTCTGAAAAACTTTCGCGGGCCATTCCGGGCTCCGCCTTCGAAATGATCAAGAATTGTGGCCACTTGCCCCAAGAAGAGAAGCCCGAAGAATTTGTGTCTATTGTCGATAAATTCCTGCAAAGAGTCTTTGCTGTTACTGAAGAAGAGCAACACATGCAGGCAGTGATTACTTGAGGTTGCCATTGGTTCGTATTTCACTTGATGCAGCTTATAATAAACAATAACATATATGCTATTTACATTATTGTGAATAAAGATATCAAATGAAAAGCTCAGGTGTCAAAAGAGCTTCAAAATTCCGTTTTCTGACACAGACAAGTTTCTAATTTGACGACATAAGGAAAATTATCGAGGTGCAATTTGGAAATGTAATTTTTATTAACCATGTAAATTCGTGGAGACCTTAACAAGCTTAGGCCATTCAAGTGAACACAGAAGTGTTAAATTAATTACTTTATAATTATGGCTAGACAATAACTACTGTACAATGTTGCTACTAATCAAACTGCTCAGAAAGAAATGTTATTACATCACACCACAACTGAAATTAGGGGATATTACAAATACGACCCTCGGGATTTAACTTAATTACGAACAAGATACAATTATCTTTCAAAATTATAAATACTCCCCGGGAGATCTTTTTTGAATTACAAGGGGGCATTTGTAATTTTAAAAGATGACAAGATTCTTTTGTAATTATGCTAAAACTGAGGGGTAACTTTTGTAAATATCCACCTACTTCTAGAAAGGAGGATAAGTGGATATGGTAACGCTAGCATCTCGTGACGGGCCAGGC
Source organism: Phtheirospermum japonicum (assembly GCA_014905375.1). NCBI lineage: Eukaryota > Viridiplantae > Streptophyta > Magnoliopsida > Lamiales > Orobanchaceae > Phtheirospermum > Phtheirospermum japonicum. The sequence continues at coordinate 541,407 of BMAC01000189.1, forward strand.
ACGTCAAATCCCGACATGAAATCGTCGCCGAAGATTACCGCACCAGCAGCTAATGCTCCGGCCCCGACTCCCATTCCGAAGCCCGGCCCCGTCCCACGCCCACGGCCCGGCGGTGCCACCGAAGACGGCATGTTTATGTAACTACTGGGCGCGTAGTTAGTGTTCATGGGAAAGTAATTAGGAATATGTCCCGCATTAGAAGGAGGTGGCGGTCGGGACGGGTAATGACTTGGTCCGCTGGCAGAAGGGTAGTTTGGTCCGGGAACCGGGTGGTGGTGGTGGGGATAGTTTGGAGGATACGGCATAAAATGGTTGTTTTCTGGTTGGTGGGGAGTGGGAGCTTGCTGAGGTTTATGGGCACTGGCTAGATTAATGCCACCACCTTTGTAATCCATTAAATTAAACCCTTCTTCGCCACCTGCATATGATGATATAAGGTTAAGGGATAATTACGAATACTGCCCCTAAGTTAAGGGGTAATTATGAAAAAACCCAGAACTCGAACTTAAGGGGTAATTATAATATTTTTACGAGTGGGAGCGGGGAATTTGAAATATTTTATGTTTACGTAGGGTTCAGAAACCCGGATTTGAATTATTGTTTAGAAAGTCAAGGTTTTTAAAATCCTAATCCTAAACTACATCTATTTACCTATTTAATTTAAATTTTAATATAATACAACATTCTTAATTTGATTTTTTTTTTCATCTGAAATAGATAAGAAACTAAAAGGATAGCGATTTGAAATTTTGAGTATATATATATATTTTAAAAATACATGATTTAATAACATTATACAATGATTTTACTATTCATTTGAACTTAGGACTTTATAAACCTCAAAAACCTCAGACCAACAAACAAGGGTTTTTTCTTTTGTTATTTGGAGATTTTTCTACCTTTTTTTTTTTCCTTTTTCTAAAAAATATTTGAAACCTCAAGGGTGGTTTGGTAATTATTCCTAATTAAATTACAAAAAATATCCTTCAGGTTTTCCAATTATTAAAGTTGTAAGCTATCTTTTAAAATTACAATACCTCTTAATTTGTTTCTATTTTACTAACAAACGCCCTCAATCTCAATATGGGAAAACTTGTTAAGAAATTGCCAAAAAAGAGCGGTACTTGTATTAATAGGCGAAACTTCAAGGGTGGTTTTGTAATTACACTCTAGCGAAACAAAAGACAAGACTATGGAATATTTTATGTGCTTGAAGTTCAACAATGTTCATACCTATAGACGATGAACCTGCCTCTTCCCTTTCCTCCGAAACTCGTATCGACACATCGACAAATCCCAGAGGTTTGTTAGAATTCCTTTTCCGTATCTGAAAGCTCCCAACTTCTTCAACAGGCTTCGGAACATCGGATTTCGCGTCGTACTTGTCGAAAAACTCTTTCAAAACAACGGTCGCCGATCCCAAGAGGCTCTGCCTGAGAAAGATTGGCTCTCTACTGTAAACCTCAACATGAAGGGCCAAATCTCGAAACTTCGTCTCATCGTCAGACGGGTCGACTATCGTTGAGAACTTCGTTTTCCAAACTGGATTCGCATTACCCGAAGCATCGATTTTGGTGCAATACTTATTCTCCGGATCAATCCACCCAACGGCAAACCACTGAAGCTTCAAAAACGACGATGTTCGTTTAAGCCCACGGGCCGAAATTAAGCAAACCTCGACCCATATTTTCCCCATTCTCTAATCAGCCTTATCTTTGAAATGAAGAAGCAAACAGGAATGGTTCTTTTCTTGATAAAGACAAAATAAAGGAGGAAAAAAAGATGTCTTGTGCTTTGCACCATTAGAAGGCTAGCTTGCTTTATGCCAAGGAAAAGTGAATTATTTAATTAAGATGTGTTACATAGAAGCTTTACCTTTTTTCCAACAAGGGGATTGGAAGTGCATTACAGGTTGGAAAAGGAATCAGACTAATAATTAAGTCAAATGTTCACAAGATAACACTTTGTAAAATAAATATTATCCTGAATTTGTGCATAAACTTTTGTTAGCTGGTCATCAAGTTAAAAAAAAAAACAAAATCTATAAAAGTACAAGTATTAGTTAAATCAATAAAATTATTGAATTTATGTTTAAGAGTATTATATTTGACAAATAACCAAAAAAAAACTGAGTCTCAATATACATGTAGCTATTTAATGAGTACTCTTGAATGGGGAACTAACAGTAGCTTTCGACCAGCAGATACAATTTGCTCGTCCTTGGAATAGCTAGACGCAGAACGTGTATACATCATTGTTGTCGATCCCATTATATCGTCCCCAAATCCACATGATCTGAAAAATAGCCTGTCAAGAATGTGATATAACAAATTAATTTAACCATTAAAAACAAAACTATCTTAAAGAATTTATTTATTAAAAAAAAAAAAAAAAACGGTTGTTGCGATTGAAGATCAAGAATCTACCTTTCATTAGTGGCACAGAGTGCAGCTATGTCATATATGTCTCTGTTAGTGAGCATTCTGCAACAGAAATGGTATGATTTCAATTCAGACAACCTTAAATTTTGACATTATATGCTGAACAGAAATGTAAATAATTGATGAATTACGACTCAACCATTATTAGAACAAACCTTACGATTCTTTTAACGATCATCCGACCGATTCCCCTGCCTTGTAAATCCGGGTGAACCTGAAAGACGGCCGTAACACGGTTATTTGAATTCATGTGAAAGATATTATTAAACTAGTTGCTGCTAAAACAGTATAAACAGTTAACAAGAAGGAATTTCAATCCAATTAAAGCAAAAAAGGCTAATAAATAATTAAGAAGCTTCACCCTTCTAAATATTTTTCAATATGCTACAATACTATTTCTAACTTGGAAAATGTCATAATCAGTTTTTGTTTTATTTTAACAAATAATAGTAATACTACTACTACTACTACTACTACTAATAATAATAATAATATACTTTCTTTAGTTTATGATGCAACGGAGATAAAACACAGATATGCACTGACCATGACGTCATAGATAGACGCCGTCAGTCCCAAATCAGAAACTGCACGGCCAAACCCTATCAGCCGTCCATTTTCCGGCGTCACCGGCGCCACTTTCCTTATCCAATCTCCACCAATGCCGATGAAATGCGCTGAATTAGAAGACCGGGCCGTTGGGAATTCGGGCTTGGTGAAAGCAGAAATGACGATGGAGCTGTGGGAAAGAGCTGTGCGGAGCTTGATCTCGTCAACAGGATCGACTCTGCCGGCGGAGTCGACGGTGGGGAAGCGGTGGCCGGAGCGGTTGCAGACGGCGTAGAGCTCTTTGAGGTGATTTGGGTTGACGTGGGCTGGGTTTGTGGATATGGCAATTGGCGGCGGAGTGGATTTGGGTTGGATCTGAGCGGCAATTTTGGGCGGCGATGGTAAAATTGAGCGGAAATTGGAGGGAAGATAACCGCCGTGTGCGGCTGTTACAACTGCCATTACCACTGCCTTAAGTTTCAGTTTCAACCGTCCATATTTTATTGTATTTCCTTTTTCAATGTCTTATGAAACTGTCTTCATAAAGTGGTCTCACCACCTTATGATAGTTTTTGTGTATTCTATATAAGTTTTTTTCTTTTTTAACTGAATAAAAGTGCTATAATAACTCAAAAAGAGAATTAAAAAACAACCTCTCGAGGTTTACCTGGCATAGCACTCCAAGTAAAATCAGTTACTTATAAATTACTAATTACTAGTGTGAAACTCATCATTTTTGCGGGCCAAAAAAATAAATACTAAAAGAATAATAAAATTTATCAATTTATAATTAATACAGTAAGCAAGTGAAATATTCATACGAAACGTAAGATATATTTCTCATTTTAAATACTGAAAGACTTCCTTATAAACTACATTACATGTTTAGTGACAATGCTGTCATCTTCATTGCAACAAATAATTTTTAACCCCTTACGACTCTTAACTCGAGAAATCGCAATATAAAACTGACCATAGCTAAAAACTGGTCTTGGATAATATAACCCAACATTGGAAAGAGTTTGCCTCTAACTCTTGTTTATAGTCATTGTGAAACAAACAATGAGTGAAAACTGCCTTCTCTGGAATTTTAACGGCACCCTACTATCTGAGGGACTTAATGCCATTCGTGAAATATACGTCTTTGTCCCAATATAATTGCCTGATAGAATCATTGCTTCAATAATGCGATCTCCAAGTTGTGTAACAACCAACCTCGTACCATTGCATAAACCTGAAACTTGGTCCATATTTCGAATCAACATAATCGGGACACCAATTTTCAAATTAAAAATATGATTAGGTATCACACTACTGCAGAAACCCTTTTTAACGGCATTTTTTTTTTCATGTTTAACGGCGGTTTTTGAACAGCCCTTGTATCGACCGCCGTTAATAATAACGGCGGTTTTTAAAAACCGCCGTTGAATAGGTAAATTAACGGCGGTTTTCAGGCTTCTGTAACGGCAGTTTTAAAACCGCCGTTGTATAAACAGATTCGACGGCGGTTTTTAAACCGATGTTAAAGCTTATATTTAACGGCGGTCTTTAAAACCGCCGTTGAAAAGGTAAATTAACGGCGGTTTTCAGGCTTTTGTTACGGCGGTTTTAAAACCGCCGTTGTATAAACAGATTCGACGGCGATTTTTTTAACCGATGTTAAAGTTTATATTTAACGGCGGTTTTTTAAAACCGCCGTAAATTAGTATATTCTGCGGCGGTTTATCAACCGCCGTTAAATATAAGCTTTAACATCGGTTGCAGGAACCGCAGTAAATTTTGTGTAATTTCACGGCGGTTATTAGAACCGACGTTAATTTAGTTTTTTAACGGCGGCTTTTACAACCGTCGTGAATAATTGAAATAAACTGGTTGGGCCTGTTTTTCTACCAGTTTTTTTTTTCCCTTCTCGAAATTAATTGAATTGAATGCTGATTTGAAATGCAACCAAACTGAAAAACAATTAAATCCTCCAATACATCATCCACAACTACCAAATTCATACACAAATTGAACAATCTAAAATGCAACCAAGTTGAAAAATAATTCAATTCAATACATCCTCAACAACTAAAACAATTCAATTCAATACATCCTCCACAACTAAAACAATTCAATTCATCCTCCACAACGAAAACAATTCAATCCAATTCATCATCCACAACTAAAACAATCCAAAATGGAACCAAACTTCATAACAATCCAAAACAATTCACAATGAAACCTAAACTTCAAGAGTATACATCTACTACATACCCCAATCATCCATCATAAATGTCAATGAAATATCTCCACCATTGCTCTTGTATTTCTTTGATATTATCAGCACTAAATGGTTGGTCACTAAACATCTGCAAATAATATTTAATATACGTATTTATCAATAATGAAACTTAAAAAAAAAAAAGAATTACAAAATTCTTGCTATAAAATAAAATATTATAAATATTACCTCTTGCCAATTTTCCGTAATACCCACTCGAACAATAGTCCACATCCAAAGCATGACATAATAACCCGACTCCCAAACTTCATCTTGTTTATTACACTGTGAGATAAACATAAGGTTTCATTGAAATAAACCCTTCGATGATGTGTTTACGATCATAAAAATATAACCAAATATATTCAAAGAAACGTAATACATTACCTTTGAAAAAATCCAATCAACCCCTTGCTTAGATTTACTCAACTGCGCACCATTCAACATCTTAAATGGGGTCACAATACTATGAAAAATATATATATATTATAACACATTATAACAATACCCGTTATACATTATAACCATTTCAAATTTGTTGTTCCCAATTTCAAAAAATTAAACAATATAATTCGTGTTTAGAACAAAACTCCAAAAACAAATCCAAAATGCTACCAAACTTACCAATGACGTTATAACAATCTATTGTCCCAATTTCAAAAATTATATTTTAGTCCTTGATTTATTAAAACAATCTATTTCATGCTTAGAACCAAAACGTACGTTCACATTCTATATGATGTAAGTATTTTAATCTAGATTTTACCTTTGTACTAGTAATTTGATGTTTGAGTCGGGCTTTTGATGATTTGAACAAAGCCACACAGCAGTCCCTTTTTGAGGCAAAATTACAAAAGAGTTGCCAATGTTGTCTGCATTTCGAAATGAATATTATTAAGAATAATTCATGCAACCTACAGTAATATTACAACTTATAGTTTAAGTTCTACTTACTTATGATGGTATGCTCCAAGGTATATTTGCTTTTTATATTCATTCATATGTTTGAGAATTGACGGGACCATAGTGCTTGAATGTTTTTTGCTACCTATATTGACGGGGGATAGAGGCTCAAAGAATCCATACACCGTATCCGATCGGTTCTCAACAACGAGTGATTTCAAAAACCTAACATATCCATGACAACAAGTATTCAATCAAAGTTATAAATCAATTAATGAACCTAAAAACTAATTAAATAAAATTTAAAATATACTTACAGGATCCAAAGTTGTACAGTTGATATTTGAACACACGTTTTTCCTTGCACGACGTCCAAGACTTCTTGGTAATGAATGGTCACTGGGATGTCATCTATCCATATTAAAGTCTTGGTAGAATCCGGAACAAGTTTCCACTTCTCAATCAAAATCGAAACATTCTCGAGCAAGTTTTCCCAAATAAGTACTCAATTTCACTTGATGAGTTCTTTTTGTTTTTCCTGTAATGTTGTCGAAGTCAAGTGGTTGTTTTTTTCCACCAACACGATCCTTGGCAATCGATTTACACCGTGTGGAAGATCTAGTCTTCCTCGACGTAGTGGGTGGAGGAGAAGTCGAGCGAGACCTCACAGGAGGAGCCATTTACCTGTGTAAATAGAAAAGAAAAAAAAAATTAATAAAGGTTAAAATAGAAGAGCACAAAATAGAATTTAAAAAATTACATTTCCATCAAATTATCAATTAACACATTAAATTCACAAGTTGGTTTATTTTTGACATAAAAAGTTTTCATAATATATTATTGTGTTTCGAAATTAGAAATTTTAAAGAATACTTAACTTAAAATTATATTATAATATTCTCCCATATGCCCTCGTCATGATCATTCCGATTGGCATGCACATCGTCTGATATATTTTCTTCAAGTTTAGGCATTCGTGTWGTGGAAAAGAGAGTCTCGAAGTTATCAAGTGTTGAGTCTTCATTTTCATGAGTATCATCCATGCTTCTATCATGCTTGAGGACCACCGACAATCTTTCATCACACGGATCGTTGATATAAAACACTTATTTAGCTTGACATGCCATGATGAAAGGCTCATCCGTATAAGTTGCCTTARGAAGATCTACCAACGTAAATCCCATTTCATCGATTTGCACACCTTTGTTAATATCAACCCACTTGCATTTAAAAACAGGTATTCGAAACTCAACATAGTCAACCTCCCAYATTTCTTCAATGAATCCGAAGTAATTCATAGATGCTTTAARGGGATTTTTATCCTTGACACTAGAAAAGTGCATTGCCTCGGCTTCAATAGTAACCCCGCTGTTTTGATAGCAACTCTTATCATCTTGCGACTTTGTGTAGAAGGAGAATTTGTTGATATCATATCAACACCACGTAATGACATCTTTCTTAGGCCCATGTGCTAGCCGCATTAACGTTTCCGAGGCAGTTTTCGAAGCAACAATTTGTTTTTTAAACCATGAGAGGAAAGTTTTATTATGCTCAATRAGAAGTTCTTTTTCCTTCATTCGAGGGTTATTTGTCTTCAAAAAAATTTTATGATCAGCCAGGTAAGGTAGAACCTCCTCAGTGTTATTCAATATATACAAATGCGCTTGAAGCACTTCCTCGAAACTCTTGGAATGAATTCCAGCACCCCGTGTACCCTAACCTCCATATCTCCCATCGTGGCAAGATTTAAGAAGCCCAACACTTTCCACTTGTCCCATGTAGTCTGTACAAAACTCGATAGCTTCCTCAGCGATGTATCTTTCGACAATAGAAGCCTCGGGACGAGATGGATTTTTTGTGWACCCTTTTAAAACCTTCATATAACGCTCGATAGGGTACATCCACCTCWGATAYACTGGACCACACTCTCTAATTTCMTTCACTAAATGAACAATTAAGTGAACCATTATGTCAAAAAATAAAGGAGGGAAATGCATCTCTAATTGGCATAATATAACAGCAGCTTCCTTTTCCCACTCATCTAGCTTCAAAGGGTCAACAACTTTCGCACATATATCATTGAATAAATAAGACAAGCGAACTATGGCATGTCTTACCTTTTTTGGCAAAATATCACGTAAAGCTACCGCTAGAAGTTGTTGCATCAAGACATGACAATCGTGAGACTTTAAGCCGACCAATTTAAGGTATTGCATTGAAACAAGACTTTTGATATTGGAAGAGTATCCTTGTGGCACTTTCACGCCTCGTAGAGACTCACAAAACTTTTTTTTTCTTCTCTCGACAAAGTATGACATGCCGGGGGCAGATATGTTTTATTTCCGGACGATACAGGGTGCAAGTCTGGCCGTATACCCATATGAGCCAAGTCTTGTCGAGTCTTAACGTTATCCTTCGTCTTGCCCTTAATGTTGAGAAGTGTGCCGATCAAACTATCACACACATTTTTCTCCACATGCATCACATTACTCGAGAATTCTGCAATTCATAGCTTCTGCTTGCACCATAAAATAACCATTACCATCGAGATTTTGACAGAGTTATTATATATCTTCAATCGAACTCAACCCTTTACCTAATATATGTCCTTTTGTGTTAAATAGATGATAGATCTACTATCATGCAGTGAAATATCAAGTGCGCAGAGGATTATTTATTTATTATTTATTTTTACAGTTCTTTGTTTTATTTGGTGGACAACTTTACCATATATCAAAATTACATCAGAATTATAAAAAATAAATTTGTGATGCGTTTTTTTATAAGAAGATGAATTTCAGACTCTTAGTTCTAAATTGGTACACTTATAATTGGTACTTATTCAATGCATTTGTTAAAAACAGGATACACAAAAAAACTAGAATTAAAATAAAGATGATCAGAATCATACATGCTTTCCAATCATCTAACTGAATAAGCTGAATTATCAGAAAATTACTAATTTCAATAAAAAAAATAGAGTTAGTATCACAATTCATGGTGACCAAGAGATACCCTTTTCCCTCCCAAGGAATCAACACAAAAAATAAATAAATTATTGTATAATAAAATATTTTTGAAGTTAATAAAATAGAAGAACAATCACATAAATTCTGCACATTACAAATAATTAAATAAAGAACTCAAATAACAGAAAACCACCATTAATATAAAAAAGCATCCAAATACATGTTAAAAAGCACTGCCACAAAGCATTGCTGCTACTAAATAATTCCTGTGTTATATTTTCTTAAGATGATCAATGCAGATTGTTTCACTACTTAATTCCATCAGTGAATAAAGTTTCTTAAGAGGTTATAACCTCTGAGGGCTTGACTTGGACCCCTCATGAGTTGACACTTGTCACTTTAATATGGTCCAAAGATAAGTTGCGACGAATCATAAGTTCAGTATATATTATGTATTTTCAAAGTTCTACTGTAATTTTAAAACATCTGACATGAACATTCAATAAAAATATGGAAAGAAACACCAAAAGAGTCGTACTGCTCGAAGCGACAACAGAGCTTTCCAATTATATATATATATTATATATATATATATATAATATATATATAATATATATATATATATAATATATTCCCATTATGTAATCCTTACGAATTTGTGCGATGAAAAACAGTCTTTGAGTTTGTCGACATCTTAAGAATAGCATCTGTACAAGAAAGAGAGTCTACTCCAGTTTCAGGATGACACAATGGCACAATGGCTAAGTTAAAAAAAAATAGCTTATTGAGAACACAAAATTTAAAAAAGCAATGGCTAAGTCAAAGATAAAAAAAAAACAGCTTATTGAGAACACAATGGCTAAGTCAAAGATTAAAAAAAAAAAAAAAAAACACAAAATTCTGCCTTAAAAACTCTACTCCAGTTTCAGGATGACACAATGGCTAAGTTAGCTAAGATAGAAACAACAATGTTTGCCCTGAGTTTGATGCTCGGGCTCTGTTTGGCTGATCGAGCACTCATCGAATTGCTACTACATTAGTAACCGTGTGATAATCTGCCAAACAGCTTATTGAGACCTCAGGTGAAACCAAACCAGCCCACAGCATCATCGTCAGCTTATTATTATTATTATTATTATTATTATTATTATTATTATTATTATTATTATTATTATTATTATTATTATATTATTATTATCGTTATCGTTATCGTTATTATTATTTTCAAATCAGAAAAATTATAAAAACACTCCTGAGCTTTATTATTTTCTAATTTTTTTCTACCGGAAGTCTATCCATATATTAAGTGAAAAAAGAAAGTAATTCTACAATGAAGTTCACTTAAGAGTGGTTTAGCAACTTTGAAATTTAACCATAGTGATTAGAGTAGATTTTGTCTACTTTTATTAGCTTTTTAGTTCGTTTTTATATTTGTTTTTGGTATAAGTTGGATGATTTAAGCATAATTCCGTAATTTTATAATTCCAGCTTATTTTACCGCATTTTGATCTTAATTGATGCAATTAGGTGGATGTTTCGTTGATTTTTTCACCTTACAGCTAAGTAACCGGAAGAGTTTAGCACGTAAAACGACAAAGATCGATGTTCAAGAATAGAAGAACAAGCTTTCCGGTGAAATGAGTAGCAAACGATCGAGAAACGGAGACCGACGCTCAGTCGCGTCGACTGACGCGACCGTCGACGCACCGTCGACGCGAGCCGTGTCAGCGAGTCATGACCGCATCAGTCGACGCAACCGTCGACGCTACGTTCTGAGGCGTCGATGTCGACGCACCAAGTTCGACGCAACGTCGACGCTAGCTGCTGAAGCGTCGATGTCGACGCACCCCCGTCGACGCACCTGCCCAGCCGACGCGCGCACCTGCTGACCACACCTGCCGAGCACTGCCGACCAAGTCTGCTCGAGTCCCGCCGAGCACCTGCTCGGTCAGTCGAGCTCCGACGACGCGACGGCCCAGAATTCGGAAATTAGGGTTTCTTGTGCGCCAAGACTTCTAATATCTATTTAAACCCTCATTATTTCGGGGTTTGAGGGAGAGCGACCAGAGAGACGATATCCTAGGTGTTTTAGCGTACAACAACAATAATTCCACATCTTATAACAAGATTTGGAGACGAAGATCACGGATCGAAGAGCGACAAGTCCGAGACTTCAATTTCGCATTCGGAACTCAATCTTCAACCAAGATCAGCGTTCAAACTCCAGAATAGCTGGAGCTTTTCATTGCTTTCCTTAGTTTCAAATAAGTTTTCTAAACTCTTAGATAATTTTCTAGTTAATTGTTTAGATAAATTCTTAGTTAATTCTAGTTTTAATTAGTTTA